>JAQFXM010005868.1:0-14195 GCA_034693345.1 Entomobrya multifasciata | reverse complement strand
ATTCCTTCTTAGAGAAACTTATCCCAACGCCCTACTCACTAAACAATGAAAGTTTTATCGCTACTAGAAGTCGACTTTACAATAAAATTATCCATAAATCAATAAGATATATAATTCTCTCTGTAGGGCTGCGAGTATGAAGGTCTCACAGTCCTTCTATGTTTCTTGTCGGTAGTGAAGTTCTGTGTGTTTTAGAAGAATAAATGGATGTTAATTATTATGGCAAAGAAATGAATTTGATGTGCATGTGATTAGCTAAATGTGGCTAAAAATGAATGGAAAGTAAAACTGATAAAATTGACTATCTTCGACTTCTCAAGAAAATAGCAATTGTATGTGGGGTAAAATAAGAATGTGAAAACTCAAAGTGTTTAAGTCTCAAAAAGTAAAGAACGTTATTTTATTTTTGTTCTTTAAGAAAAGTGGACTAGTTGTGTCCATGAACGAGAAAAGAGAAGTGGAAGTAAAATTGCAGAGACAGTGGTATTAATACAAAGTTTTACAATGTTCAATGTAAGCTTGGGTTAGCATTTTTTCCAACTTACATCGGTGGTCACGAAGTCATTAACATTATTAAAGGACATTGATCTTGGCTTAAAAATAGGATTACACACGCAGACAAATTGTTTGAACTAATCATAGCTATCTTAAATGAGAAAATACAATTGTAAGTAAAAAAGGTAAGACACACAGCAAATTAGCATAAAACACCTAAAGACAAAGACAACGCATTTCATTCACCAAACCATCTTCTTCCTTTACTATGCTTGCTATAGCTTTGCTTTGCTGCTTCTACTGTGTACGTTGCTTGCTGCTTCTACTGTGTACGTTGCTTGCTGCTTCTACTGTGTACGTTGCTTGCTGCTTCTACTGTGTATGTTAACAATAAAGCGAATCACATGTAAAGTAAATGACAATTTTTACAATGCATCTTCAAACATTAAACTAATCACGTGTAAATCTTATGGACAATTAAAATAATGTTAAAAATTGAAATTATACAAATTATAGTGAATACTACGTATGAACAATATGATTCCGACAGAACAGAACTTCGAAAGAGTAGAATGTATTATTTTACTCGAGAAGGATGGTGAAATCAAGGGGTACATTTTGAGAATAAAAGGCAGAGATAGGCAGTTACAATTACAACGAACGAAATACTACCCTGTTGTTTTAAGTTAGTCATACAATTTCTTTCGGCCTTGGCTCCAACCAAATATGTGACTCCTCTGTTCACTATGAAACTATAATCATCAAACGTTATTTACACCGTCGTGTACCGTTACAATAATAACATGTATATGTGTGAATTGAACACACGTGTATATTTATCTTCTTTTCTTTTTTGACACCTCAGAACACTTTCCCGTCCTCCATTCAAGTAATATGGGCCAAACTATACTGCCATAACACCGACGGTAAAGGATCTGGCCCATCGGTTATGATTATAAGTTAGTTTCTTTAGCGCGGCGGCAGCAGCCAGTGGTAATTGCATTGTGACTTTTCTGCTGGACTGCTTATCGCTGGCAGATATGCAGCAGAGGGGAAAGAGGCAATATTTACAAAGTCATAAATAGTACATTTAATAGGACGATGGGTCACTTGACTTTTAAGATTATTACTTTTTCCTCTCCTCCGGTTCCAAATAAATGCGCTCTCGAGCGCTGAGCATTGTACCTCTATTGCTTAGTAGTTTGTAGTAGAAGAAGATATAATAGTAAGTCAATGGTGCCGGAGGAAAGGGGTCATAGTAATCACAATAATAATGTACATTTATCCTTCCGTGTATTAGATAACGCCTCATATACATATATATGTTCACGTGTATATCATGTACGTACGATGCAAGGGATATGAAGTTGTAATGCAGTAATGTGCTGTGTGCAGCAGTGTTGTAAGAGAAACTGGAAGAAAGGTCTTAAATAATTTGAAATGAGACAGGAGCGCATAAATTTAAGCCATACTTTAAGTTTTAGCTGTGTGGCATATATTTATAAGTATTTTTGTATTATTATTACATGGCCTTTCGTAGTAGACTCACATGCACGAACTGCAAGATATTTTTCTACTAACCTGGAATTAGTGCCAAGCCTGATCTAGTACGCCACGCCGTTGGTTCTTGGCCATCGTCTGGAATTAAGTGATTGACCCTTTGCCCTTCTTTTTCAGCTCGTACAGTGTAACAATAATGCATATACTTTGATCCAAGGTGAAATAAAAATTTATAATACCTTTTTGCCAAAAGGATGTAGATTTATGCATGCACTCTTTGCGTTTTTAATTTCAGTAATGGTAATGTACCCAAAGAGGATTGTTTCGAGTATGTAACAAAATAACTATCGGATTATCGCATAATACCAGGTTGTCAGGCTATCTCTTTGATTACTGTTTCCATAAACTTAGAACACTCTTTACTCTTTAAAAAATCATAAGGGCAGTATTATTATTATATTTTTATTGTTTCCACTTACATGACTTATAAGCTTATATGTTTTTAAACACCGGTGTCCGCACAACTTTTATTTATTTTTAGTTAAAGCAATAAACTTAATGTAAAAAGCTATTTTAAAATATTTAAAGCTTTTTCTTCTTGCTACTTGTTTGTATAAAATACAATATGTATGTATGTATTGTGCTATACTTTCATTTTACCAGCATCATGATTTCAGTAAAGCGCCAGTGTTGTCTGCAAGATTTAAAAACCCTTCTGGTCATGACAGCGATATAATACCCAATCTTATGCATGTCCATCTCTTTTCTTGCCCGTATATCCCTACCCCTTCAAAAAAAAACTTTTAGCTTTTTTCCGCCATCTTTACCAAACCATATAGCAGACTTGATCGACTATTAATGTCCTGAAGGGCAGAGTATGACCATTTCAACCAATAAATTCCTCTCCATGCGACTTTCAATTTTTCCAATTTATTTCCTCAGAGAGAACCACATCACAACATAAATATATATACATATCGACAACTTCCCGATGGGGGCATAGCATATTATTTTTTAGAAAACCGTATTATCAAATGTATCAAAAGGCACAAATGGTATCCCCTTTTCTATGTATCTCTTGTTCTGTGAAATGAATACTCACCCTAAATGCTACTGGACCGATCACATTTCCGTTCTAGTTGCGCCGTTAGCTTTACCTCCTACATATGCATTTTGAATTCAAAGTTTTTATAGCCAAACCAAAAATTCCCTAAATAAGTTGGTTATATACCTAACAAGAGTACGTCACTGCCCGCTGCATAACATATATCATGATCACACACTTATGAATCAAGAAAAAGTATACGTTTACTTCCAGTTTTCTCTATAAGTCATCCCACAAGAAAAATAGAAATAAATGAAGGACAGCATGATAAAAACCTTGTCCTTCTTGCGCACAACCAAGTTTACTGTTCGTACTGTTTTTGTCTGCTAACTTTTTGTCTTATGACTATGACCCTCGTTATTCCCATTTAGACTTTCACTTTTTATGTCTAGCAGCGCATCCATTCTGTCTTGAAAACGAACAGAAGTTGTATACAAAGTGAAAGAAAAAGTGTTTCTATCGTGTATCCGTAGTATATAACCAAACGTCGAAAAATCCTTGTCAGTTCTTGCCCAAACTCTGGAAAAAAATAAAAGAAGGAAAAATTATTGCAAGCCTTCTTATGTTTATGGCAGTGATCATGATCATCTCATATAAATACATTGGTTCACTTGAGCGTACCATCGTTCATCCAAATCCGATTCAGAATAAAGCATATAAACCCTCGACGTTTTTACCATCTTTCCCTTTTCGATACAAAAAAAGATGCAGTAATAGTAGCCTAAAGCATAATCACAGCCTAGTTGGCTCATCCTTATCCTTGACTCTCTCTCTCTCTGAACAGTTTTACTCAGAATCAAATGTCCCTACATTTTCAATCCAAAATTACATACATCCACCGATCCACCCGCATCTTTACCGTTCAAACCATATATTTTTCCACATCACTTGAGCCTCCAGTTTTCCTTCATACCAGCACAGACAAACCGAATAGGTTTCTTTCATAGAAATGCACATTTCATTCATGATATATTATGTATTGAAGTACGAGCAAGGCCTGCTGATGCTCTCGTTTTCGCTTAACACCGTACCTCGAGATATCTCCCTTTTTCAACATCCGCGCACACACACCCTCTAGAAATATTGGTGACAGCATAAAAAAGTCAAGCTAATATATCTGCACCATTCTCCTCAAACCCATTATAATTGCATTGTATCACACAAGCATTAGATATATGTTTTCTACACAACCTCCTTTCGGTTTGCATCTGAGCCCACACACCATCTCGTCCTCCAAGTAAGTAAGTAGAATTGAAATCACGATCTCTCTGTCTTTAACTTTTCCACGTAACTGCTGTGGGAAAAGTCTGATTCTGAGAATAATAGTTTTTGTACATATGGATAGGTACCAAATACAAAATAGCAATATCGGTTACGACTGGAATCACATAATAGAAATAGACAAAAAGTGTATCTGCTTCTCGACTCGTCACGGTGCATACAGGGTTTGTTGATCTAACTGGACAGATGTGGTATCCAGCAGAGGAGCTTTCTTTTGCTCGTTTCCACATACACTTTTAGTTGTTTTGCAATGATACCATGTGCCTGTCTCACTGTTTTGTGATGTGAGAATTAGACATGCTCTATTATGTGGATGTTGGAAAGAAGGATAGAAATAGAGGAGATGAGACAAGGAGTAAAGTGGTTTCTAGATAAATAGTTGCAATAATAATGCACTGAGCTCCTGTTCTCTACTGAGCTCAGAGTAGATCTGAAATATTTCAACTGGACTGACAATAACTCCTGCAGCACTTATCTCTCTTACTACACATCTTACATCATCATTTATATAACTCAACTGTGTATGTATAACGATCAAATCACAAAAGTTTATAGAAACATTTTTTCATCCAAGTTGAAATGATGAAGGACATTCATTGTTCTCCTAGTCTAGAGAGAGAAAGAGAGTTTTACGGCTCACGACTGTGACTGACTGACTGGATGAACACGAAATTTATAGGGGTAGGCTTTTATTCACTGCATAATAGGAATGATAACTTATTGTCCCTCCAGCAGCATTTTAGTGACGAGGGAGATGAGGAGGAACTCTCATAATAAATATCATCGTCTCATCAATATTATTATTTTCATTGAAGAAATGTGTATCCATATATCCTGTCTAGCTGAGAAAGTAAAAGGGGGACTCCGAAAGTGACTCACTCAAACTCAACAATAAAATAATCGAGAAAATGCACTTCTCAAGAAAGTGTACATATTTCATCGACAAAAATGGTACAGAATGGTGACGATGTGGGTACAACAGTAAATAAAAATCGGTTGACACACAAGACAAGACAGAATGGATTCCGACGAATAAGTAGAAAAGTAAAGGAAAAAAGGATGGTAGAGACGCATGAAGTAAAATTCATCCACTTCTTTTATACCCTGTCATCAAATAAGTACATATTCCGACCGAATGTATTTCTGCACGTTTTGTAATATTTTATGGTCTCATTCTCGTAAAACAATGCATTTACATCATTAGAGTTATCCTTTAACCTACTACTTTCATACCTATTTTACACATTCATATTTGTTATGTGACTATTTGTGTCTATTAGATTCAGGTTACATGCTGATGCTCTCCTGGAACGAAATGTTGTTGTTTCTTGTTGTTGTTACTACTGAGCTGTCAGCATGCAAAGATTTATCAAAACAAAAGGGACATTTCTCATACTAATAATGAAAAAGAGGAGCAGAAATGAAATATGGGAGGATATGGTTTCATAACGTCATACGACACTTATATGGATATATTACATGCTTTCATATCGTGTTCTCACTACTGACATATCTCAATACAAAATCTTTTACACACAAAAGTGTTACTGCAACCGAATTGTGTTATTGCCTTATAAATGCATATAGAAAGCAAACATTATTATGATGAAACGGCATTTTTTGTTTAGCTATTTCTAGCTTGGTACTCTTTTGGCCCTGTTCGTCACAAAAATAGTTTTGGATTCCAGCAGAGATATCATGTACAAAAAGGGGGAAATGACAGCAAATTTCAACCAAGTAGAAATAAAAAGCTAACTCACCAAAATTGTGTGCATCAGTAAAAAAAAGTATAAGAGAAGTGTTGTTGAACTGGCAGCACAGAAGGCTGAAAATGGGGAAATAAGTACAAATTCGGGTGTCATATCTGCTAGCGTTGCCTTCCTCCTTGTACTCACCTTATCTCTAACAAATTATCAAACATGAAAAGTTTTACACAAATAGCAGTGGAAGTAGCACCCACCATGACTGTGCAACTAAACTGGTCTAATCTGAACATCAGAAGAATTTTTCACGCATGTGCCTTTGTCTACATGCTTATCTCTTCCTTTTCTTGTTTTACCCTTGAAAATACGAGTTGTCTACATGATGATGATAATGATGATCGTCCAATGATGTGTGTAGATGACTATGCATCTTTCCTTTTCTTTCTTTATTTTGACAAAAAAGATACAAACTACACATGAATAATACGTGTTGCCAGTTGTCATCTTTTTTACAGAAACATTGAGATAAGTTGACATGCAGAGAAAAAGGATAACTATACGCATGAAGCATATCTTCCTGCTCATGTTTCTATTATTTGTGCGGGAAATATTGTATACATTGAATTTATTAGCTATTTCGTTTTCTAGTTACGTATATAATATATGTATGACATGCTATAAGAGAAGGGAAATCCAAGAACACTGTTCGATTTGATCTGCAGATGAAAATGATGATGACACGGCGATGGAAACGATTATGCTTGTGTTGTTGCTTTTGCGGCTTGGTGTATGAAAATGCTTTCATACAATCATGATCATCATTCTCAACAGCATCATCATCGCTTTCTTTCGTTTTTCCAACCTTTTGAAAGGGAGGAAATGTGTATAGGAACAGGAGACGTACAGAAAGCAAGGGGAAAAGGAAATAGGAAGGAAGTAAGGAAGGAAAAAGGCCTTTTTACATTTTATTTTGTCATTGTTGTTGGACTATTTGCTGCTCTCATTCAGATTTCTGATATGAATTTCTTTCATGTCATGGA
The DNA here is from genome assembly GCA_034693345.1 of Entomobrya multifasciata. Taxonomy (NCBI): domain Eukaryota; kingdom Metazoa; phylum Arthropoda; class Collembola; order Entomobryomorpha; family Entomobryidae; genus Entomobrya; species Entomobrya multifasciata. The sequence continues at coordinate 7,071 of JAQFXM010005868.1, read as the reverse complement.
GCATTACGAATGACAAAGTTTCCAGATATTCTCTTACGAATTTCCCTTCAAGATAATGCATGAATATTATGATTGTAAGTCGGTGCGGCACATGTTCCCACTGTTGAGTAAAAGTATATTCATTGTAATTATTAGCTAGAAATATTTCGTTTTCATCATTCTCCTGATCCAATGCGGCAATGTCACGTTACGGTTTGGTGATGATATACACAACTCTGACACTAAAGTAAACGTCAAGTTAATTCAAAGAAGAAATATTTACCAAAGAGTAATCTTTGAGAATGACGAATAATAATAGGGAAAACTTATATTTATGATTAAAATGGTTGTTCCTTACTTTAGGACATGAGGGTGTCCCTTGGGATGAAATATTTGATGATTTTCCAAGAAAAAAGTAAGTAGATAAAATTAATATGAAATCATAGATGCAATTGTATGTAATGCACATACAAATAAAACTATGGTCCGTTCCTTTATTTTTCTTCTTCTATTTTATCGTCATCTTGTATATCACTTTTGCTCATCATGATTATGTCAGCTATTTTCTAAAGGTTGCCTTTTCATGTTATACACTTTTTCATTGTTTGTCAAAGAAAAGGCTTACTCTGCCAGTAAGCTAGATGCTAATAGTAATAATGGAAAAATAATGAAAACCAGATTAGATTTTTGATGTTCAAGATGAATAAACAAATTGTGTTGTCGACTTATAAGGTTTTCATGTTAACAATATATTGCACACACATCATGCAATCATATGTAGCCAGTTTATTTCTAGCCAATTTTTTCTTGTACATGCCTTACTTTGAACTTTCGCCAAAATAGATAGTACACTATAACAAAATTCTAACTTCAAAAACGAAAACTAATATGTTAGATATTTTTTACAAAAGCAAACGATCAACTTGCTGTTATTAGGCTCCATGTGGTATGAGGATAATGGTAAGCATTTCACTCTTTTTTTTGGCTGTTTCGGTCCCTTCACTGACATTATACCAGATAGCTCAAAGCTTTTCCCCACAAAAGTATTTCTTGATGATACTAGTTTTTATAAAGATTTTTTTTGCCTCTTTTTCATTATTTTCCATTTTTCTTCCTGTAATAGTATACAATTATCTTTTGTCATTTTTTGTACAAAAACAGTGTTACTAAACGTTAGGTGCTGTGTGTGATCAAATATCAACGTATGCCCAAAAATCGAGCAAAACCTGAGGAGACAAAAAACGAAGGACACACTATTTTGAGAAAAATGGCATGTACGAAATATCAAAACGAATATATTTCATTATATTTTGTTAGGAGGTTGGCTCAGGTAATAATAGTCGATACATCCTAGTAGACACGACATATTGGATTCGTGTTTCTGTGACATAATGAAACACTGCCAAAAATCGGAATATGCACATACGTATATAAGTTACTAGTATTTCGAATGTACAAAAGAACCCATTCTCAAAAGAAAAAAATAGTATCAGTTTTCCACTTCCTTTCTGTCAACACAAACATTGTCACTTTTGCTACCAACAATCGTCAACATAGAATATGTGATAAATCGATGGGTTCGTCGACAAATACAGCAACATTTTGCGTAAAAGTCTACCTTCTAAAGAGTTTGTCTATACACTAAACATATAAACATACAATGCATACATATATTTTTTCACAAGTATGGCTATCATCGTCACTACTAGAATAACTGCTTTACGGCCATTCTCTCCCCGTGCAAAATTCTCCCCGTGATTTTTATCTCCCCGGGTAAATATCTCCCCGTAAAAATATCTCCCCATGTCAATATCTCCCCGTGATTATTTCTCCCTGTATTAATATCTCCCCGTGATAATATCTCCCCGTACCAATATTTCAGACTAATTGCCTTAACAGAAGTGAAGAATTAGCTTGACCTTACGAAAACAAGATAAACCCTACCAAAACCTTGTAACTCACAATTCATGCTAAGATATGAAGAAAGCACGAAGATGAGGCATGAACCTGTGTTATGACATAACATGTTAACTCATGTATAGTAGTGATTCAAGTGATGACATATAATGCCAAGTATCTTTAAAAGTTTTGGACCCTAGGTGACCCTGGTGGTCGGATTGGACCCGTGGTTCCTTGACAAAAGTTGACATACTCTTAACAAATCTGACTAAATTTCCTAGGTTACGCCATTTCGATTTCCTCTGAACATGTGCTCCCAAAAATCCAAAATAAACAAGAAATAAAATAAGAACCCTCAGGGTTCTTAATTATAATACAAACATTTGACAAATAAAAAACGAAATACAATGTAGTTCATTAGAGATACAAAGGCTAAAGTCAGCAACCACAACGCCTTGTTGTGGTGCTATGATACTGACCAGTCGCCTGAAAAATTATGCTACATTGTTTTTAGTTTTATCGTTTTCGTCGAAAAAGACGAAGTATAATCGGGCATAATTTTGTCACGTAACCTATTTTCAAAACATAAAAAAACAAAGATATGCAGCGTACGTTATGAGAAACTTGTAACACTGTTTAGATACAATGCTCTTAACCCTCAATCAAAATACACAGAACAATTTTTGGCCATAAGCTAACATGTCAATTATTTTTGTGTGTGAATAAGGATGAAATTGTCTGTGGATGTCAAGGGTAGAGCGCTTACAGAAAGACAGACGAGTAAGCTAAATGCATGAATTGCTTTGTCTTTGTGATATCGCAATGTTTTTACCACAAACAAATAAGACACCCAACCCAACACTTTACTTGGAATTTAAACCATCCTACTAAAGGCAATCCAACACTTATCTTAGATTTTAACCCAGCCTCAGTGAATATAACCCAACACTTTCCTCGTAACTAAACCTTCCCAAACCTCTCGTTCACTTCCACCATTCACAACTGATAACCCACTTTTTCCACCAGGAACAGGCCCAACTTTAATGATAACCCGACTTTTCCATCAGAACATAGCCTAAGTTTGTTACTGATAACTCAACACTTCCGTCAGAACCAAGCGTAACCGCACTATTGATAACCCAACATTTTCATCGGAACCAAGTCCAACCTCATTCAGGCCGGTTTGGCTTTGTCGCCCGCCAATCTAGGCTGTGCATAAAGTCCAGGGTGTATTTTGATAGCGCTTATGTATTTCACCCCGGTATTTTAGTGAAGCCGGTACCGGTACCTCAGTATTGATAACCGAAGTTGACAACAGAACTAAACCTAACCAAACCTAACCTGGCAACTCATAATTGAACTCATCCATCACAATTAAACCATACCTCACTAGTAATAAACCAACAACTTCACCCGTGCAATTCATAACAAACATTTTCATTATTAAAACATCTTATGGGAAGATATTATCACGGGGAGATATTACGACCGGGAGAAATTTACACGGGGAGATATTGACACGGGGAGATATTAACATGGGGAGATATTTTCACGGGGAGATATTCACCCAGGGAGATAATAAGCCTTAGGGAGATTTTGTGCCCGGGAGATAAAGGCCTCGTACCATAAACAACAACAAATGGAGAAATTTGGACCGTAAACAAAAGCACATAATTGAAAATGACGAAGAAGATTGTTCAATTTATTGCATGAGTACATTACCTTTGCCTGGTCATTCCAAACGATTGACTAACCATAACACTTACGCATTGTTTGACCTTTCGATTGAAAAATATAAAAGTTCTGTGGAAAGATTACATGTTGTGGATAATATGCTGGATTTGACGAAAAATTCCTGTATTCCTTCATTCATGCCGTTGTATATCTCCGCAGTAGGATGTAATTATTATTCGGTTGGAAAGCTTCTTGGAACGCAGAGGATGGTAGCAACAGGTTGGTTTTTAATACTAGGGTTTTTGGACTTAAGGTGACAAGCGTATTAAAAATATGTTTTCTTTTGCAGGACTCACAAATTTTCCAAGCCTTCCCATAAATATTGAGCTAGATGGGAGGAAATGCATTGCTGCTGATTTTATGGTGGGAGCACTTAATGGAGTTGCAGGTTGGAAAGAATTTACGGTTTTACAAACGTAAATATACTTAATTTTTATATTTATGTTTCTAATTATACTGGTTATCGTTCCGTTACAGGTGTGGGGATAATGGTTTTAAGCTATGGGGAATATATCAGAGTTGCAGTAACAGCCGAAAAAGCAGTCATGACAAAGGAAGAAGCAAAAATATTTGTGGAGGATGTGACCAATGAAATTGAACAACTTTACATTTGCTGTTGTACTCAATTCAAGTGAATTAGCGTAGATAGAATGTTATAAAATTATAGTACTGTAATCATTATTGGTGTATTATTTAGAGTAATAGTAACTATTTAATGGAGATGGAAATAGCCAATGCTTCATACATATTTAATAAATTTGAGTTAGATCATTTTTAAAGTTCCTAACTTTTTTATGTTCAAATTTTAAACTTTTTAGTGCTTGTAAAGAAATTGTACAAGGAAATTACATATAAATTAACTAGAGATTATATTGAAGAGCCACGCCACTTCGACGATCAGGGTTTATGTACTGAAATGTGAGTATTGAGAACATTGATGCTTCATTTGGCCTTGAAAATAGCAGGTCAATGCAGTTTTTATAAAGCTCTTTGCTGTATTTTGCATATTCCATCATTATCAAATCCTGCTGGGAAATTAAGAGGCTAACAGAGGTTTTACTGGCCTCTTAAATTATTTAATTTAAGTTTACGGTGTACAGAAGTAGGGGAGGCACTGAAACGAAGGTGGTCTCTGTATCAATTCAAATTGGTTGTTTTATTCGCCGTGCTATGATAATAATAATGCATTAACTTGTATTTTATTATATTTATGTTTACTTCGCGAGCACAGAGTACTGAATTAGTAAAAACAAAAATAGCTAATGTTATAGTATTCTGTTCTTTACAAACATCAATTTTTTGTTTGGCTGTAATAGGTCACACAGATCTTATAAAAGGATAAATGTCACACTTATTTAGTTAAAATTGCTTACGCATTTAGACAACTGGCCTTGGTTGTGCAACATAATAGTTATTTCTTTCATTATAAGAACAGCCATCACGCTAGTTTACATGTGTCTAACGGCTATTACTGGAATTAATATCCAAATCTATTCCAAGCGCATCTTGATCTTGTAAAAATCGAACACAACTTTATCATCAGGAGTACTTAGGTTCTTCAAATAAATGCTGTAATAGAATTCCATCGTATCAAACGAAGATGTAGTTTGTAACGTTTATGTATGTATGAATGAAAATGGGATGGTAAACGAAAAAGTTTAGGTACAGACAAACTACTGCACTTTAAACCATGATTTTCTGACGTTTACAGGGAGATAATGACGACAGACCACCTTTTAAATGCTTGGCCTATTTTATAAATAAAAAGAATTAAATTTTTGTAACAATTAAGTATTTATATATGGTTGTTAATTAAACGTTTATAAATGCAGACTGTGGGATATTGCATATGCCAAAAACCTGCATCATTCACAAAAACCATTTTATTACTCTTTTAACAATCCGTTTTGCACATTTCGCTGTATATTATTGGGTAGCAAATTTTTCTCTAAAAATCAGATTTTAGATACAGAAAAGTTAGTATGTACATAACAAATTTGAACGATTTAGTACTACAACTAGTTAAGCTCTAAAGTGTTTGTAGATCTAATGACGTAAGTACATGCATTTGTTTATATCGTTCCCACAATCATGCGTACCCTAAATATAAAACCGATCGTTTAGGAATTATGTGAAAACTGCACGTGTCGAGTAATTATACCTTTACAGCATCGAATATCAACCTCCATATTTGTATATTCTATTGCGTTTATTTATAACTTATAATTATAACTATTATATGCAATCTTGTTATCATAAGCGTTTCAATATTTTCATGATCTGATAGGAATCTTCTAGGCTTTAGAACAAAATGACTAAAATATCTTTTGGACCAGAACATCAGAAAACGCGAGAGTAAATACATATGAATAGCAATTGCTACATGTTCAGTTGTAAATTTGACATCAAATTGAATACATTATTTTGAGTAACACTACTCGTTTATGTGTCACCAAAATTGACTTACAGTAAATTAGACAAAATGAAGTCCACAAAAACTAGCTTTACTCCTTCATTAAAACTTCATAAGTTGACCGAAAGTTTAAAAAATAAATTAATAATTTTCTTAGGTGGAATTTGTTGTTTCTTATTTTTAATTTTTGTAGTTCTCAGTATTCCCGTTTACCTCTTCAGGTTTCTACTAATTTTTCTAGCAAAAGTATTTCGGAATGATCTCGACGAAATTCTTAATGGCTTAAGTGCCTGTCTTGCAAACGACTATTTTTACAATAGCAGTTCACCCCGTGCTAATGTTATAGTGTCACTTGTCTTTCAAAATCGTGACATGTCTATCGAAGAACTGAAAGCAATGCTGTTGGAACGATGGGTACATGGTAAAAATAACAAAACTGGGAAACAAACTTTCAAACAATTTACCCAATATCCAGTACGATGGATGGGTTTTACATTTTATAAAAATTGTATTGATACTTTGGACATAAATCATCACGTTCTTCTACATGACAACCCAAACAAAAAAGATTTCGTGAACGATGAAGATGTAAATAATATTTGTGAAAGTTTACTAAACGCACCTTATAAACCATTTAGTAGTCCTTGGGAAGTACATTTGGTAAAAAATTACCAAAGTAACCAATTACATAAACGGGATTCCGATTACACTCCAAAATACATTGTTATATTCAAAGTGCATCACTGTCTTGCAGATGGGTTCAGTATGCTAAACGCTTTAGTGGAAGGATTTGGACGAAATTCTCTTGCAAATGTTGAACTTCCGGTGGCCAGAATTCCAAAAAGAAATTTTTGGGAAAAGATAACTTTTAATTTATGTTTTCCATTTAGAGCATTTTACGAGTTTTCTTACGCTTTATCACATACATTCAAATCCAATCCGTGGAAAATTTCGGACGAGAAAAAAGAATGGTACCAGTAGTAATAGGGATAGTTCGTTTGACACAGACGCCTTAACGTTGGCGTTAATGCTGGGAACCTCCTGGA
>JAQFXM010005867.1:0-14196 GCA_034693345.1 Entomobrya multifasciata | reverse complement strand
TCTGTGCATTAACTTCCTAAATTTATTTCGCCTCGGGCGTCCACGGTCGTCGGTGGCACTCTATATTAATATAGATATTTATTAATGGAAAAAAACGTAAATCACAAAAATGTTCTAAAACGTTTTAAAGACATGCTTGCAACTATAATTTCAAACTTTTTAAACAAAATGAGTAAGCAACGTAATTCTTATACGTATGATCATAATCACAAGCTCCAAATAAATGATATATTATAATAAAATGGTATTTTAAAGCATAATTGAGTGTAAAAAGTAAATATTATATGGACTATAGACGTATATGCTACTGCAGTTAGGAAGATTATATGTGCAAGTAATATGACACCAGTTTAACTGGTAATAGTAGTACACTTCCGCAATCTAACACCAACTCAAATGATAAAGCAGAGAACATTAATTTTAACTTACAAGGAATTCGGTTCATTTGGCTTAAATAAAGTCTTATGTATCAAGTATAGTTGAAAGTTCACTAACTGAAAGTTCATTAACACATAATCGGCTGCACCAAAAAATCATAAAAATAATAGCATATGCATATGACACCGAAAAACTAAGCTACTCCCATACACTACGTGCAGAAAACGGACTACGAGCATAATTATCATGCAAAAATCACAAAACTAGTATTGTTCTGTTGTAATTTGGCATGGAACGAATATAAGTATAATTTCATTTTTGACACAACAAAACTCAATTTTACAGCAGTCCATATCCTTGCTTGTTGGTTGTGCGAATTCTCTACTCAAAACATTTGCACACTTACAGTTAAAACGTCATCCAGCTAATAGCAATATTACAAGAAATCCCTATAAAGCTCATACAAATTTGTGAAAGTACTAAAGAGTCGATCCATGTTTAAAATGAGATTTCATCTCATAAAAGATGAACATACAATTTTCTCCGAATCAAAAATGGTCGCCTCAAAGGCAAATATTTTATTCACTCCTAAAACCGCCGTTTTAAAAGATTCGATTTACCCTTTCATTCCAATGTTATCGCAAAAGGGTTACAATCCTAATGAATTCTGGACTGCAGAAGTTATGCAGACGGCTAGGGATATCTTAATGAAGGAACTTGATAAATCACCAAAGACGTAAATTGCTAAATTTAGCATATTAATATATTTGCATCTATCCTTTAAATTTGAAGTGATTTAACTGACTTAAACGTTTGTTTTCGACTTGATCCAACCATCATAATACAACTCACTTCAACATTGGGCAATGGAAAATTCACAGTTCAAATTAGGGATTTTGCAATGCTTGCTAATATATATAAGGTGTGTGGAGCCAGTGCAAACTTAATGGTCGAAATTAATTTCTTCGGTGTTCATGGAGCAACAACTATGGCGGGACTGATAGCACGAGGTAAACTATTCAAATTTAAGCGATGCACACTTTAACAAAAAATTAATTAACGTCTTAGAATTTAGAAATGAGTATTTGCCAGGATGCACCTGATCGTAATAAGATTTGTTGCGAAGATAAAGGAATTTTTGGCACTGAAGCCATGCAAGAATTCTGGGAGTACCATACTTGCAGTTACGATTATAACGTTGATAGATTCACGGCCAAGAAAGCAATTAAAACCAAACCGATGAATGCAGTTTGTAATGTTATAGTAATTGTGGATGATAACTGGCCTTTGTTCAAAACAGTCGTCCGATTGGACACTAATCGACAACTTTTGGATATTGGTTTAGAGTTAGACGTTGTAATCGTTACTGATGATGGTTCACTGAAGTGTCGTGGATTGAATTCGAAAAGTAATTGAATATATTTTAAATACAATATTTGCATCAAAGGTTTAAATGGACTGTTTTACTTTATTTCCAGAACACAGTGAAATGTTTCAAAAGTTTTTAGAAAAAGCCCAACCGCCGAAATCTACCGAAAGGTTGTTTATTGGAGGTATCAGTAAAGCTAGTGTAAAGGCTTTACTTAAATTTCTGTCACGTGAGGAATTGCCAGCAGAAGATTTCGGGGAGATGTATGAGCTTCTGAAGGCGTCTCAGAAATTCGAGATTGTTCATTTAGAACATGCTATTATAGAGGCATTTTTTCAAAAGCCGGATAGTTATTTTACTATGGATGCTGCTGAAAAGGTTATTATTTACGCGATAAATCAACCCAGAGCGGATATGCTTAAGAAGAAAATGGCACGTATTATTGCCAGGTAACTTGATTATCAATTAGTATTAATTAATTAGTCACAAATTTCGAGATGCATTTACAGGAATGTTGCTTGTCTGAAAGTGTTGTTTTAATTTGATTTACAGTTAGGAGTTAGTTCTCATCACAAAATTTGTTGGGATACTGCTAGAGGATCAAAATTCTTTGATTTGTTTACTTTTTATTAATATAGGGTTCTTCGAAGGTAAAAATCAAGAAGTAGCGATGAAGTTTTCATTCTAATGAAGGCTCGTATTTTAGAACATGTATAGTTTAAAATAAGCTTGGTAAGAATTAAGATTCTAAGTTCATGTTTTGATTTATATACAAGTATGGCTAATAATTGAATAGATATCGTATTTGTGCACATTTAATAGCTTTTTTCAATGAAAGCATTTTTTGCTAATATATTTTGCATTCAGGGTAGGATTTTAAAATTATAGTTGATGTTTTAATGACTAACAAATAAAACTAATGCTACACTGGATCAATGTTTAGGTTATTTTATCTCAAATCCTAAGTTACATACAAATGCGTCAATGTACGTCTTCCTACATAAAGCTGGAATACAACATTATAACCGGGGAATATAATTACCGGTTCCAAATTATATTGTCATTTTTATGGAGTTTTGTTGCAAAAGGTTTTCTTAATTATGATTATATTTTATTGGGCTGGAAGAAATAAATTCCATTTTTATTATAATTAGATATATCGATAAGAGAATTCACATCTTTAATTATAAAACTTCTTTTTGCGAAAAAAGTCATAAGCTTGCAAAATGAGAACAAAATATGCTGAATGACACAAAAAAATTATGTATGACATAAAACAAGTATATACTTGAACGTTTAATAATTAAACAGATAGGTAATTACACGACGTTGCCGTGAATTCATAATCCATGGTCAGCAGTATTTATTATGCATTGGCATGTAACGATTTTCAAGCTTTTATGGAGCGTGTGATAACCAATTAAATCTATTTCTGTTTAGTAAGTGAGTGTCTTCCATTACAAAAACTAGGAAACAGACACTACGCATTTTGGGAAATGAAGACATTTTACGATCGATAACTCTTGGACATGTGATTATAAAACTTTGGAATAGCTGATAAAACTCGTCTCGAGAAACATTGGTCAGTATTTCATGAACAATTGCATAAGCGGATTATACTAAGCTTGTAATTAAGCCTGTGATATAAAACCTTTGGAAATGATTGAGCACAAGTGTTTGGTTAAGACTTTAGCTCAAATGTAAGGTCGACATTGTCAACTTTAAAAAATGTAGCCACTTATCCACTTCTTTTCAAATTCTGTTATGTTGCATTACATTATTATGAATATGTCTAAATTTTACATTCAGATTTCTGGGAATCTGGAATAGTTGGTTCGTTTTTGAGAATCGTTTAGACTATTCAAGTGCAATATGGCCTTTTATTTTGTTTCCTGTGCTCACGGCACCTTAATTTTTTAATGCACGAAAATATAATCACGACAAGTATTTCAGTGGAAAGCGACCTATTGGACTTGCAGTGGATTTTCTTTGTTTTGCTTTTGAGATTTCTTTTCTCTAAAGAGTTGTACATTTCGTGATTCTCAGATTTTCAAAATCTTGCAAATATTTTATTGTTTAGTCATCTGATGATTACTTTAACTTTTTTTCTCACATTTCCCAGCTTCCCACTGGTACTAAAACTGTTTTCATAACAAAACAATTTACATAAATTGCTTTTTCTTCACAAAACTTAAATTATCATTTGTATTCTTTCTATATCACAAACAAAATGTTGCTGAATTTTTCAGCTCATTCGAAATTGCTTAACAATATTGCATTATCCATTAGTAGGTTAAAAAAATAAACCTAACTTACCCTGTAGTTATCAAAACAACAAAAATATTTGTGCACTATAGTTGCATAGCGATAAGTCCATACCTAAGCCATGAAATTTTATGTGTATTTTATGTGAACGATTAAACTGGCTAGCATATGATCGATTCAGATTGTTCAAAATTTATATTCCAAGATATTTTAAAACCTTTTGATAACCGCAAAAGTTTGATTAAGCTAACTAAATCATGCTAACTTTATATTCTGTCTTTTTGCTAAAATTTGCCATGGTAGGTTTTTGTTTCTTAAACCATCCGTTGCATTATTCTCTGTAGCTACCTATGTAAATGAAAAACTAAAATCATCAGTATCTAACCATGTACGATTTAAGGTCGATTTTTAACACTAAATTCAGGAACGTCCATACAAAGATATATTTTACCAAAAAATTGATACTACAGTACGTTTCTCGACGCATAAATTTGTGGCACTCATTTAAGAAATGGAGGATACAATCCTAAAAATCAATTTCTTTATTAATCAAGATTCTTCACGGCATTTCTATAACCTCGATTGGCCTATTAAGCAAATAGGATTTTATTATAATCAATAACATGCGACTATCTCATTAGCAAGAAAAGTAAAATAAGAATTTTAATATCGCCGGCATACAATGTAGAACTTTATTTTCATGTATCAGTATATTACATGGACATGCAAAAGGTATTTAAGCAATACTTGAAAACAGAACCTCCAAATTTCTACATTTACAATCAATAATTTACAACCAGCTGAAAAACTCCTGTATTTAGTTCTAAAGTGGTCTCTGTGTTTGGCACATGAATATTTGTTGTTAAATTCAAAGTTTTATATGGGACATTAGAGCGAACCTTTATAACTTAAATACAAAGTACACTGATCTGTTGTGTATTTAACTTGCCTCTGGTGCGCCAAAGCAAACTTGAAGGAAAAACATATCGCTTTTAACTGGCAGTTACGTCATTTTTTTGGAAAGGACTCCAAAATTCATTTACAATTACCTTGTATTATGCAAACCATTTCATAAAGAGTTAGCCACTTTCGAATTTTATAAAATGTTTAAATATAACTCGTATGACAAGAGAAAAATTAAATGAATCAAAAATTCATAAATAAAAATGTCAAAACATTTGAAATGTTGCAACAACAAATGAAGGTACAATTTCATATTGTGCGTTTTGAAATTTAAATTCCAAACTGGTAAGTCCACATATCGAATTTACCTATAATCGATATCTTTTCAACTACCAAAAACATAAAATTAAACACAACACAACGGGTATCTATCCAATGCAAGTTAGAAAATCGATTTTTTCTTAGGCATATTTGAACAGTCTAACGTAAGCGTATTGATTCATTGATCTCAGCTTTTAGCATTATCCGTTGTAAAAACTAATAGAAAAATACAAATACTATACAAAGTAAAAAAATGGGACGTCAAACTTTATATTTGTTGCTTCAAATTTTCATTTTATGTCAAAGAGCACCTGATCAAATCAGAGGTGAAAACAAACATTCGTTTAGATATAATCTTATCACAAAACTGTTGAACTCAGATCCAGTTGCAGCAAACGATTTAAATGGTGTGTTTGCACATACCGCCACAGCTATAAGAAAGTACTTAGAAAATATTAAACCTAAGCAAACCCACACACAAGCTCAAATCCCCAAAACTGTTAACAACTTGTACTCATCACTCAAACCCTTTATTGACGAACACTGTCTTATTGTAATAAATAATTTTGAAAACATTGATATTCAACCAACAGTTGAATTTCCCATGATGATGCGTCATTTTGACATCGCCCTCGGCCGCGTTAATTATATTGACCAAACTACATATCAAAGCGAGTCCAAAACGGGAACAATATGGATTCCAAAGAATATGGTTCCCAAACTGAATGGAAATTTTTCCATACAAAAACTAAACAATAACTATAACTCCGGTATTATTCAGAAATGTTCAATTTTTAAATACGTCTACTCAATTTGGCCAGTGGATAGAAATAGTAATAAATGTCTAGGTCCAAAGTCTTTAAACTTTGTCTTGTCATCCAGACCTTATCAGTGTGAAATACAAGTAGACTTATTCATGCCAGATGCTTTACTTCAGTTTGGAAAAATCACAGAAATTTTTGATAATATGGCTAATATTCAATTAAATGCGGCGCCAAGTTCGAGACCACCACTCCATATATTGATTGACGCCAAACCAAGTGTAGAAGATTACGATTGGATGCCATTAACTGCTTGGACATTAAAAAAGACATCTGATCACATCAGAGATGGATTCTATAATCACGTAAAAATTACCGGTCACGTTGTCTGCAAATCCAAAAATTACAAGAAAATGCTCATTATTTTAAATTGTAAGATTCGTAATTGGAACGTAATTTTTCCATGTCCAGAATGTCGCTATTTTGTGAATGTCAATCCTGTTAGATTGCGTGATCTCTCCTTTGACCACATAGCTTGTTTAGAGAAAGCTCAAAAGGGGATTGCGTTTCAAGGAGAAATAACTTCCAATTATGCTTTCAAGCTGTCAAGAGTAATTGCAGAGTATACCAACGTAGAATCGGAGACCGTAAAATTTCCTCTTAAACATATGCACATGTTTATTTCAAGACATTCTGATAAAGTAGAAATGCTCGGATTCGCCTATGCATCCATTTTTAAAGGTTTTATGGGAAATTTAAGCTGGCGTGGCCCAACGACACTTCAGATGCAAGGCTACAAGTACTTTAGATTGTTCTTGCAAAGGATAGCCTTTATTGATGACACGGACTATCGGGACTACGACATTGCATTTGGAATAAATAACACGTTTGGAAGGATTCACTTTGTGAGCTGTGGCTCACGCGGAATCGAGCCATTCCCATTTCTCCAATTTATATCAGTTTTCGAGTGGAAGGTATGGGTTGGTATACTGGTAACCATTAGTTTGATTCCTGTCGCTATTGTTAAATTTCACCAAAATATTCGAATACCCAGCTCATTATTAACTGGCATTTTGAGCATTTATAAAATGTTATTGGAACAAGGCAACCCTTTTCCGGAACATTTGGCCAATAATAGAGCATTGAGGTATTTAATGAGTGGAGCATTTTTGGCAGGCTTGGTAATCAGCAATGCGTTTAAAAGTGAGAACGTATATAAAATTGTGTTGCCTAGATCACAAATTTCTTATTACAATGTTGAAGAACTAATTGAGGATAATTTTACAGTGTACAGTCGTATTCAAGGTTTTCAGTATGTGTGGCTGTATCCCGACTACGAATGCAGAGACTTTTTTGAACCACATTATTCAAACGAAGGATTTAATTATTGTAAAGAGTTAAGTTTATATGTATTTGGCTACGTTGAGATTATGCCTGCGCTGTATTTAAAGCCAGAATTACAGAAATACTCTGGAATGCATCCAAAGACTGTAATTGGAATGGTCGAACCTGTCGATTATTTAGAGGATTTGATTAGAGTTGGTATAATGGACGGTTATAAACGTTATTCGTTTAACTATGGAAATATTTTAAATGAAAGGTTCCACAAGCTACAAAGAGATGTGATTCAGAGCGATTTAAATAACTGCAGTAAAAGTGCTTGGATGTTACCAAATTATTTAGCACAGATTTCTCACAGATCGCTCAAAAAGTCTGGAAAACATTCTGATGTTAGCAGTCATGCTCATTCATCGCCAGAAATAAGATTTCGGTATGAGCGAGGATATGTACCATCCTCAATATTTAAGCAGTTGTCTTTGATTCCCAATACTGGGTTACTTGAATGGTGGCCCAAGTTAATTAATAGATCAGATCTCACTTTTGGTAATGAAAATGTTATTCCCATTGCACCCAAAATGTCGGGAAACATTCTTGTCATATTTGTTTTTCTAGGTGGAGGTTTGTCGTTAGCTTTAACTTGTATGGTTTTCGAGTTATGGAAAACCATCTTAAAGTATTTCAAAATAGCCTGTATATGTTGTTTAAATGTATTGCGAATAATCCTTACCTGGTGTCAAAATTCAAGAAAGAAACTTTTAATCAAAGCCTTCGGCCAAAGACCAACGTAGCTAATCGTTGTAGTGCATATAGAACATTGAGTTTAAAAATTTACTACCAACAGAAACTAATGAAGATGTTTTTGGCGAAATCCATCAAATATTTTTTTAATATTTTGATAGATCCGCAGCTAGCGGATGTATTTATTTGGTTGCATTTGACTTAAGACTTAAATTAACAAATTAATATTTTATTATTGATAAACACAATTAATTTAACTATCAGCAAAAATACACTTGAATGTTTATTGTTGTCAGTCATTCTCAAAATTCATGAAAACATTTCAAAAAATTTATAAGAAATTTTTGAAAACCGTGCTGTTAATCTATAATCTATTACGTTTTTAATCTATAAGAAATATTTTTTTAACTACAACAACATAAGTGCACTATATAAATGTTATGTATAATTGTATTGTAAGTTAAAAGATCATCTTTTTGGAAACCGAATAATATATTACATCAGTACGACTTGAAGCAAACATTTTGTTCTTGAAAATTTGTGATCAAGAACATGAAAATAATAAAGGTCCGCAGAACGGATCCATGTCTTATTTTGAATTTTGAATTACTTTAAATTGAAGCCCTAGATTAAGAGCTTGAAATATGAAAATACGCGAATTTGTTAAGCGTATTGGATTATAACTTTGGTTTTGATTTTAGATGATTTAAACCTTTCATGTTTAAAAAATTCGGTTTACAATTGGACACTCATACATTTTGCATTTTTGCATACATTTTATGTTAGCATAATATAATTTCTATAAAACTAGCATTTCAATAATTTCTAGTAAAATAAAAGCGACTACATTTTTTTATGAAACCTTAAATATTTTTACATTTAAGAATTTTTTTATTCCTTTAGTTCGATAAAAATTATTATCTCAAGAAAAGTTTTAATGGTTTTAAGTTCATTACTCGAAATTTATTATACGAGCTCAGATAGTTATGCATATGCACACTCACTTCTTATTTTACTGCACTTTAATCTTTGCCGTAACAATTTTGCCAAGCAGCTTACAACGTCAAACATAAACTGCTTATTGAAGTACCTTACAGCAGACACAAGTGAGGTAACAAATGCTGAGGAAGGAATGAAATATGAGACGCATAGTTTCGTCAACGATTGATAACAAGGTTGTCGTAAACGTTAGTTGTTCTTGGAATCGGAAAAATTAATTCGAAGTAATACAACTCCTAGTACTTAATTGTAAGTATTTGTCAACTAAATTTCTGGAGTTAAAAAAAATCGTCATTATATACCTACATATTCCACGGAATGCAATTTCATCATATATGGTTTATCGGCTTCAAGCTTCAAAAAACAATTGATAAACACGTTCCTCTGAATACAGCTTCTTAAATTCGCTCCTTTCCCACAGCATCTCCGAAAAGTCGCCTCTTATTATATTGCACATATTTATTAATAGCAAAAATCATAAATCACAATAATGTTCTAAATTGTTTTAAAAACATGCTTGCAAATAGAATTTCCAACTTTTAAAATAAAATGAGTAAGCAACGTAATTCATATACGTATAATCATAATTACAAGCTCCAAATAAATGATATAGTGTAATAAAATGGTATTTTAAAGCATAATTGAGTGTAAAATGTAAATCTTATATAGACTATAGACATATATGCTACTGCAGTTAAGAAGATTATTATGTGCAAGTAATATGACACCAGTTTAACTGGTAATAGTAGTACACCACCTCTGCAATCTAACACCAAATCAAATGATAAAACAGAGAACATAAATTTTAATCTTCAAGGAATTCGGTTCATTTGGCTTAAATAAATTCTTATACATCAATTATACTTAAGTTTATAACACTAACACCTTATCGGCAGCCCTGAAAATCATAAAAATAATACCATATGCATTAACTCCTTAAACTATTCTACTCACACTACGTGCAGAAAACAGACTTCGAGCATAATTATCGTGCAAAAACCACAGTACTAGTATTGTTCTATTGTAATTTGGCAAGAAAAATAATATACAAGTGAAATTGATTTTTAACAGCAGAAAACTCAATTTCACAGCAGTCCATATCCTTGCTTGTTGGTTGTGCAACGTCTGTACTCAAAACATTTGCACTTTACAGTTAAACCGTCATCCAGCTAATAGCAATATTACAAGAAATCACTATAAAGCTCACACAAATTTGTGAAAGTACTAAAGAGTTGATTCCTTTTAAAAAATGAGATTTCATCTCATAAAAGATGTACATATAATTTTATCCGAATCACAAATGGTCGCCCCAAAGAAAAATATTTTATTCACTCCAAAAACCGCCGTTTTAAAAGATTCGATTTCCCCATTTACTCCAATGTTATCACAAAAGGGTTACAATCCGAATGAATTTTGGACTGCTGAAGTTATGGAGACGTGTAGGGATATCTTAATGAAGGAACTTGATAAATCACCAAAGACGTAAATAGCTAAATTTACCATATTAATATATTACATTCATCTTTTAAATTTGAAGTGATTTAACTGACGTAAACGTTTGTTTTAGACTTGATCCAACCATCATAATACAACTCACGTCAACATTGGGCAATGGAAAATTCACAGTTCAAATTAGGGATTTTGCAATGCTTGTTAATATATATCAGGTGTGTGGAGCCAGTGCAAAGTTAATGGTCGAAATTAATTTCTTCGGTGTTCATGGAGCAACAACTATGGCGGGACTGATAACACGAGGTAAACTATTCAAATTTAAGCCATTCACACTTTAAAAACAATTTTAAAAACTTTTTATAATTTAGAAATGAGCATTTGCCAGGATGCACCTGATCGTAATAAAATTTGTTGCGAAGATAAAGGAATTTTTGGCACTGAAGCCATGCAAGAATTCTGGGAGTACCATACTTGCAGTTACGATTATAACGTTGATAGATTCACGGCCAAGAAAGCAATTAAAACCAAACCGATGAATGCAGTTTGTAATGTTATATTAATTGTGGATGATAACTGGCCTTTGTTCAAGACAGTCGTCCGATTGGACACTAATCGACAACTTTTGGATATTGGTTTAGAGTTAGACGTTGTAATCGTTACTGACGATGGTTCATTGAAGTGTCGTGGATTGAATTCGAAAAGTAATTGAATACGCTTCAAATATTTTTATTACATGTAAACTACTTAGTTTCACAGCGTAGAACTAAATGTTTGTTATGCTTATTTCCAGAACACAGTGAAATGTTTCAAAAGTTTTTTGAAAAAGCCCAACCGCCTAAATCTACAGAAAGGTTATTTATTGGAGGTATAAGTAAAGCTAGTGTAAAGGCTTTACTTAAATTTCTGTCTTGTGAGGAATTGCCAGCAGACGATTTCGGGGAGATGTTTGAGCTTTTAAAGGCGTCCCAGAAATTTGAGATTATTCATCTAGAACATGCTATTATAGAGGCATTGTTTCAAAAGCCGGATAGTTATTTTACTATGGATGCTGCTGAAAAGGTTATTATTTATGCGATTAACCAACCAAGAGCTGAGATGCTTAAGAAGAAAATGGCACGTATTATTGCCAGGTAACTTGATTATCCATTTGTATAAGCTTATTAGTCAACAATTTTACTAACGAGGATATGACCATGTCACTAAGTCGGCTAGAGCTTTGAAAAATAGTGTAATATTTCAATTTTGGTACGCTGATTACGAATATAATTACCAAAATCCCGAATGGAGCCATTAGGAATTAGGCGGAACGAGTATATGTAACGCTTTTGTAATGACGTTCATTAGCTGATAAATTTTGCTTTCAAAAGGCCTATATTCGATTGTTTCTCATAATTCCAAATGGCTTTGTTCCGGATTTTGGTAATTATATTCGTAATCAGCGTTCCAAAATTGAAATATTACACTATTTTTCAAAGCTCTAGCCGATTTCGTGACCTGGTCATATCCTCGTAAGCATTTACTGAAATGTTTCTTGTCTGACAGTGTTGCTTTAATTTTATTTACGGTTAGGAGTTAGCTCTCATCACAAAATTTGTTGGGATACAGGTAGAGGATCAAAATGCTTTGAGTTGTTTACGTTTTATTAAGACAGGGTTCCTCGAGATAAGTATCAAGAAGTAGAGATGAAGTTTTCATTTTAATGTAGCCTCGTATTTTTACAACATGTATAATTTAAAATGAGCATGATAAGAATTAAGATTTTAAGTTCATGTTTTAATTAAAATAAAAGTATGGCTAATAATTGAATAGATATCATATTTGTATACACTCAATAACTTTTTCAATGAAAGTAATTTTTGTTAATATATTTTGCATTCATGGTACGATATTAAAGTTAAAGTTGGTTGATGTTTGAATGACTTACAAATAAAACAAATGTTACGCTGGATCAGTATTTAGGGGATTTTAACTCAAATCCTTAGTTACCCATAAATGCGTAAATGTACGTGTTCCTACATAAAGCTGGAATACAACAACATAATTACCTGGCTTAAATAATATTGCCATTTTTATGGAGCTTTGTTGCAAAAGGTTTTCTTAATTATGATTATATTTATTAGCCTGGAAGAAATAAAGTCCATTTTTATTATCAATAGATGCATCGATAAGAGATTTCACATCTTTTAAAAACCTTCCTTTATTATTACCAAAAAGTCATAAGCTTGCAAAATGAGAACAAAATATGCTGAATGACACATAATTTTTGTATACATCACATAAAAGAAGTATATGTTTGAACGTTTAATAATTAAACAGATACGTAATTACACGACGTTGCCTTGAATTCATAATCCATGGTCAGCAGTATTTATTATGCATTGGCATGTAACGATATTCAAGCTTTTATAGAGCGTGTGATAACCAATTAAATCTATTTCTGTTTAGTAAGTGAGTGTCTTCCATTACAAAAACTAGGAGACAGACACTACGCATTTCGGGAAATGAAGACATTTTACGATCGATAACATTTGGACATGTGATTATGCAACTTAGAAATATCTGATAAAACTCGTCTCGCGAAGCTTTGGTCAGTATTTCATGAAGCAGATTATACTAAGCTTGTAATTACGTCTGTAGTATAAAAGCTTTGGAAATGATTGAGGACAAGTCTTTAGTTAACACTTTAGCTTTTTGTATAATTTTGTGTACTATTGAAAGTTCAAGAGCTTCAACGTTTCCTGTTAGCAAATCAACTTTATCGGATCAAAGTGTGCTGAATATTCCCGTGTTAACAGAATATTTCATCACAAGCTTTCCACAGTGCTCCATACTTTTCCCTCAATTCAATAATAAATCAAATTCTTTATCTTTAAAAACTGTAAAATGTTTTTCAATAAATTACATCCCCGTTGGATTCGTATATTCTGAAAAAGTTTGGTCTCGTTTTCAATATAATCTGAAGCAAGGACGTGACTGTAAAATTATTTTGACCCATTTTAACTTAGTTAAATCAACAGATTTTGTAAAGAATTTCTTAGAGCTACTTAAAACACATGATAATCAAAACGGCGTTGTCAAGCGGGATCAAGATTATTTTGTATTTCTTCATGAAAACCTTAAAGCAGCTACAAATATATTGTTATCCAAACTATCTCTCAAGATTCGATACAAAATTGCCATTTCTCCTAATCGAAATGAGGATTCTAGTGACATGTATGTTTTCACCGTAAATCCATACACCAGAAGGAATGCATTACATAATGTAGAAAATAGATTCGGAACTATTGTTGACATTGGTACATTAACTTTGACTAAAATGGACCAACTATTTGTCGATTTAACTAAGAACTTTCATGGATTTCTTATGAAAATGGCCGTGTTTAATAGTGTCAAACCAACATTGGAAGTTACTCCTGATATTCGAAAACCTGGTAATGTCATTGCAACACGCGGGTTTTATGCAAACTTAACAGAAACGATTCACACTAAGCTGAACATTTCCATGGAAACCTTTCTTTGTCATGGTGACGGTAAAAAATTTAAGGATGGATCTGTAACTGGCTTGCAAATGCCCAATGGAACATGGATAGGGTGTTTAGGGGACGTTTTGTATGGTCGGGCTGATATAGCAACTGTAGCACCAAGTGTACAGCGATACGGTTTTGTTGA
>JAQFXM010005866.1:0-14196 GCA_034693345.1 Entomobrya multifasciata | reverse complement strand
ATATACATCCCTATTATCCTTTTCCATAACAAATCCACTTTTGTTCTCACTCGGATCATCATACTACACTGGTTTTTATACATTGATGCAGGAAATGGGATGATTTTTTGAGGGAAATCGGGTGTAAGAACCAATTTACGGCAGGGTAAACACTGAATGAAGCTGTCATCAACGACGTTTTTCGTTGTACTCAACAGTGTATCATGTCGCTGTAAAAGTGAAAATGATGAAAGATCAAATAAGGTGACTTTTGACTCTGTCACTCATTTATATCGTTACTTATACAATATTGCGCGTTTAACGGCACTTGTTTTTGTGCTTACCACTATCACACTACCTATTATTTCCATTTTAGTGCCAGCAACGCTTGAGGTGTCGATTACATTTTTTTCCCAAGAATGTTTCCCTACTACTTCAAAATATGTCCATATTTATCTTTACTAATAACCTCAGCACCAAATAATATAAAATTCAGTACAGTTTTTGAATTAGGTTTCATTTTTATTGCATTATTGGTGTGGTATTCGGAAAAACTAGACACGTTTTACACGTGAAGTCAATCCTACAGCAGCCTTGGGTTTTTTTAAAACTCAAGGCTCATATAATGTGTACATTTTGAACAATTGTTTCATTTCTTATAAGGAAAATATGTTTAACATGCAATATTGATCATCCTGTATGTGTCTTCGCAAACAGTTTCCACTAATGTACAGAAGATTTAAAAATTGTTTGCATGGTTTATACGTTACGTTGACTGAAAATATTGCTAAAACTACAAAGCCTTCATAGGAAACAGAACCATATTGACGATTGGCCTTCACTGAAAAGCCTTGTGAGTTGTGTAAGCTCTTCTAAATTTTTTCTCAAAAAACATAAAACTACTTACAGAAGATCTCCCTTTTAATACCTTTTTGTGCTTTACTGCCTTCCAACAAAAGGTTCCGAAAATGAAATAAATGTCACTGTATTACTCTTTTATATAGCTCCGGTCGGCGATGATGTAAAACGACGAACGTGTCACAAAAGATAGTCTACAATTCATATTTATATATCTCCACGATTCGCACAGAAACATGGAAATAGAAGGCACGTACAAAATTAATACTTTTCTATTTCTTGTAGATATTCTTCGTGGAATGAATTCGATATAACCAAGTTTAAAAAAGAACCAATAAAAGTGTATATGCTTTTTTCATTCTCTCCTACTCTTTTTGCATTACACAATATGTTGTATCGCATTTCGCCTGACGATATGCGATATTATCTAACTGAGTGAGTGATCTACCAGTTTCCGGAAAGTGAATGAGTACTACCACTGCTGGCATGGCGCTGGGAGTAGAACTCTTTGAAAATAAAGAAATCCATAAGTCTTTCTATTTTACTCATGGCCTAGTGGTCTAGGTAGTTTCTTCAGTGTTTAAACCCGTGGGACTTGAGCATCATTTTGTTCATTTCAGACACGATCCCTTTTTTCCCTGTATCGCACAGATATGTATGTATGAGCATAATTTAGTTTCCATCCGTAACTTTTACAAAGTAACTAACCAAAAAGAACATGACAGGACGGAAGAGAGAAAGAGAAAGGTAGAAAGAGATTTGTTTCGTGGTGTTTGTTGCATCAGTTTGCAATGCTGGCAAATTTTTTACGGTGGAATTGCCAGTTACAGGGATGATTCGGAAAAGTACAAAGCTATTACTTTTGCACAGATGCATATGCTATATGTAAGTACGGCAAGTAGGAGCACATGTACATTCGGAGAAAGTATACTAACTGGGAAAATTGTAAAAAAATATAGGCTTTTTTCTTATCAATGCAAAACACACACGACGACACCCGCTCTCTACAGACAGCAGACGGTCCTTCCGTTGCCTCTTTAGTCTCATGTGTACAGTTTTTATGTGAGAAAACACAAAAACAACAAAGACATACATATAACAACGATGAAAATGGACGGTTTTGTGTGGTAGTGTGGTGATGGACGTAAGTTTATTATGCATTTTAGATCTTTCTTGTTTCCATCAAGTAAAAAGTAAAGTAGTAGTAGTCCTGAAGGGATTTAAACTTAACTAAAGAACCAGCGCAAAACTAAGGAGCTCTATGCTTTGACACAAAGACACACAGCTGTGGTGTTATAATAAAAACTAGTTTGTTTTTGGTGAAGACCGGAGATGAAGTATTTTGCAGAGTAGACGAGGACAAGTCAAGCGTGTATAAAAACAAAAGAGTTTTTGGTTGGTGGATGGGCACCCTTCCTTCCTTAGTGATAGATGAATGGGGACTTTAATTAAGTAATAAAATTCTAAATGAGTTTTCTTTACGAGATTTACTTGTTCGACGTTGAACGCATTGACTTTCCACTGTCATTGGTGAAACAATGTATATGTGGTATATGCATATCCAATCTATGCATATGTGTAACATATATGCATACATGCATTTGTACGGTTACTGCAACGGTGATTGGTCTTTATCAGTCAATATTCTACCAACTTCCCAGTTGAAGTTTATGATTAATTTGCTAATACTACGCGAAAATGAGTATGATTACGCTGCGTAATTGGATTTTGCTGAACAGACTGTGCAGGCGAAACGAAAGACAATAACTGCATGAGTTTTCCTGAAACTGACCTGAAACCAAGTTGAGAATTGATAAACTAATTAAAATAGACAACTGGAGTTTTTGCGATGGAAATGGCTTCAATGAATGTACCCTCATGATGTAAAAGTAATTCAAGCATAATGAAATAACATAACTTCAAAGTTAATGGAATCGCGGAAGCGAAAAGAAATTAGATTGGGAGCTGGATTTCTGTTGAATTCCTAGTAGTTGTGTTGTTTTTGTAAGCCATGGTCAAAAAATTCAGTATGAAACAATAGAGTAAAAACAAAAAATCGCGTTGGGCTCTATTCTACGTTCCATTAGGTATAGTGTTGGTTTCTGATAACATTGCTTTCAGGTAAACTGTAGATCGTGCCATGGTAGCGAATTCTTTCAGCTTTTCCAGAAAGCAAACCATTCAATGGAACGATGGTTAGCGGTTTTTTAAGCAGTTGAGCAGAGGGATTGTAGATGTCTCGGAAGTGTTTTGAGGTGAACGGTGGAGTTTGTTTGTGCTATGAGATCAAAAGCAAAGAAAATTTAGGTATTTATTTATGTATGATCTTTGATTTAACTCGTTTTCACTTTCACTCATGCATAAAAATATTTTTTCAGATTTCACGTATCCTACAAATGCAGAGGTTTCGAATATTCTGTTGAATCGAATTTGTTAAGTTCTTCGATGATTAAAACTAGTTTGACTTCCATATTTTATACTTTCAGCTTGCTTTGTTGTAGCTTGTTAACTTCATCGACTTTGTCAAATATATAAGTAATCACTTCAGACGACGCACACTCTCACAATGACACAAACAAATCCTTCTTGTGATGTTCCATACTCTGTATAGATTTTGTACGAATTGCTAAATATAAAATTTAACCTCTGATATTT
Organism: Entomobrya multifasciata; assembly: GCA_034693345.1. NCBI lineage: Eukaryota > Metazoa > Arthropoda > Collembola > Entomobryomorpha > Entomobryidae > Entomobrya > Entomobrya multifasciata. The sequence continues at coordinate 10,704 of JAQFXM010005866.1, read as the reverse complement.
ATGTTACTGCAAAGTGCACAAACATTTCGGTTAATTTCATATAATTCTTTGTACACTTTGCTTTTTCGACAGCCCTGTTTTAGTGCCAAAATCAGATCAAACTGTCAAAATTCAATCGTATCAACATGGTTGATTTTTGAACTTTAAATCATGTCACATGAACTTGTCGCGAAAATTATTTTCCCTTTCAACATATATGTATGTATGTATTAAAATAACCAGATTTCAAAGAGTGAACAAGAAAAAGTTTTGGTAATCCCAATCCTCATCCTCTTTTCACTCCAGTCTTTCATGTTGCTGTCCCTTTAAAACCTTTTTGCAATTTTCTTCGTTCTATTTCTTTTTTTCACCAACCAACACAAGCGCATGAATCCTTCCAAATGCTAGCTTCAAATGAGCTTGTTGAAGGGAGAATGAAGTGAACCATTTTCACTCCAGCTTTCTCAATGTTATTTGTAAAGCTTCTTCTCTTCACGTGGAATGGGTACCACCACGCCATTCCAGTCCTACTTTAAATTTTATTAGAAATGCTACTAAAATTAAATAAGCAACAGACACTCAGCAACAATATTACATTATTTTATACTATGGGCTTGGCTTGGAACGAAATTCTAGAATCTTAAGTGAAGCAGACATTATAAAGGACAGGAGAAAATGCGGAGGAAGAATTCCAAGGAAAAATCTCTCGAGAGAAATCAGAGGATCAAAAGCGGTATTTTTCTTTACATAGTTAAACATACTTGTAAAAATGCCTTATAAGAACCTTGAGGCAAAGGATTTTAACACACTGACTATAGCTATGCATGAAGTAATGAGGAGAGAGAAAAAAAATCATCTGTTATAGTGTACCATAATACCACCTTTTGAAAGCATTCTGAAGGAGAAAATGAGAACAGCAAAAGAAATTCGGAATTGAATGAGTCCCACAGCGCGCTTCAGAGATTTTTCAACAAGAGACATACATACATAAATACATGATCAGACGAAAAAAAGCAATGAGCTTTTGTACAACGACATCAGGTCATCAGTAATAGTAGGATAGCGTGTACAAGTACAACCCTGGCTGAACCAAGAAAAGAGTCCCTAGACAAATTTTACAACTAGTTTTGATCTACTTTTAGTACCTTTTTTCTTTTTGTTATGCGTTAATCTTGGTAGTGGTAATGGTTATGAATTATTCGTAACAAGATGTCTCCACGAAAATTGTCTGTTAGATTTTCCACTAGTTTTCCAGAGAGAAAGTTTGTTGTTTTTGAGTTTCCTTTATCCTTCTCCAAAAAACTTACGTGTCAATTTTTATCCCAGCTTGGGAAAAAAATTGACAATTTTTCATTCGTTGACTAGATTGGATAGATTGTTGCATCTACACTACACTGCCAATAAATTGTAAACATCATGTTTGTGCAGCGCAGTTCGTACGCAGAATTTTAAACATTTAAAACATTCTGCACACAAAAATATGACAAAAAAAACCCTCGTAAAACCTTACTATATTTTTTAAATACAAGCTTTAGTGTATTTTATTTAGCTTACTTGGAGTAGTAGGTTGAAGTTGCGTTTCCTTTTAAAAATATGTACTGAAAGAGAAAGCTAACTTTGTAAAAATAATACTTGAGATTATAAAGCATATATATTTACACAAGGCTCAGCTTTTAAAAATGTCCTCTAAAAACGTGGTGTGAATTTTTGTAGAATTATAAACCATATCCATATAGGCATATTCATTCCATACTTGTTTTTAGGGAAAGGATATAAATGTTGCAGATTTCACCTACCAGTTTTCTTGGTCGTTTCCAAGAATCTGGAATCCGTTACTGCCACTGTTGCTGCGACTGACTGTCAAAGACCTTGACATATGTTAAGATGGGATTTTATATTTTCCTTTTCCATTAAATAAAAAGCCATATAGTGTTTACACACTTTTACAACCAAAAATGCAGCCTGAATAGTAGGGTCAACATTTTTCATTAAATAGCTGTACAAAAAGCAATAAATACATTTTACGATAGTATATACGTCGTGTGTGGTACTTGTACACGTTCATGGCGTATGCAACTAGAATTTTTTTTGTAACGGTTGGGTTATCGTTTGTTTTGCGAATGTTACTTTCCTTCTTTTGGTAAGCTTTTAACTTGAATCTCTTTACGGATTTGACTTTGGCCTATGTACTATCGCTTCATAAACTTAAACATTAAACATTTCTTTGTAAGAAAAATCTCATGCCATAAATTTATGGCCCGCGCCAGATTGAATGAAAATCCTGTGAAATGCCAAGTAAAGTGAAAAGAAAAGCTTAAAAAACTCACCACCATCAACATTTCAGCTAAAAAGCCAAAAACGCTAGTAGCATAATAATAAATAGCAAAGAGCAGCTGCTATTACTTTAACATTTTTGCTATTTTGTCTTTCTCATAATAATAACAATAGTAATCATAGTTGTAGTTGCTCCAACTCCAATCCACTTTCATGACTCGTTTTCCGTGGTTTGGTTTCTGAGGTTTTGTTACTTTGCTTATTGTTTCTTTTCTCCCAAAACCACCAACTATCATCGGCATATGTACCCTTGTATTTACTTTAACTTGGCCGTAGTCAGTCAAATAATTAGATCTAGTTACCAAGATTTCTCTTTACTGCTCTCAACTTAACCGACCAAGCCCCAGGGTCAACCACAAGATGTATAATTAATACGTTTAGGTTGCAGATGTAAAGGGAAGCATTTTCATATATTACCAACGTCTATTAATATGAATTTGTTATTATTTCATTCTACTTAAGTAAAAAAATCATTTCTGCTTGCCCTCCTCCTTTGTCAAGACAAGAGATAATTCTTGTATTAGTAATGTCCGCACATTATCAGTAAATTTTCTCCTTCAATTTTTGCGTGGTCATCTAATGCACCATCTGAATGAAATGGACGGATATACTTGATGCATGGCAAATTTTGACTTTCTTTAGACGTTCGCTCTACTATCATTCTCAGACAAAGTCAGATTTCGCAGCAAAGCCATAGTAAATATAATGCCAACCAGCATCTTTACATTCAAAGCAACTATTCACCACACCACAGTGTATTCCCATTCTTCACTCGCTGTGTACATTTTTGAACTAACGTACAAGAAAGTTGTAGCCTCGCGCAGTTCTAGTATCACTAGTATCAGTGCATACTATACCATCATTATCGTAGTACATTTTCATGATGTTCTTCCCAACACGCTTCTCTCACACTTGACTTGCTTTCTTTTTTACTCGACTTGTACCAGCAGAATACATTGAGATTTCTGCTTGCTTATGAGTTTTAGTGTGTGTTTGGTGTGCTCATGATGCTTTATTCTCCCAGTCACCATTTGCCATCATCCCAAATTTTGCCATTTCATTCTCTTCTTCTCTGACTTTTTGTGGCATTCACTTAGATGAATCCTTACGGCTCACTGATTTGTCCAAATCACACTCAACTAGTCAGGGAGAATCAGAACAGAGAAAAAGTCTGTGTGTGCTATATGATCTCTGTCCTATTTTCCTCTTTAGTGTCGGCCTTATTGAGCTGACAATATAACCTTTCTTCTAACAGTGTAAAAGGAAATAGATACCCACATGATTGTTAATGAGATTAATGTGTATAGTTCTATTGGATTATCTAAACTACAAGAAATCTCATGATACAATTGTCTTCTTAAATAATTGGGTAGCACAACCCTTCCGGCCCAATCAACGCCTTAAACGTGATTAAAGGATAAGGATTTTGTTCAGCATTTACTCGACAAGGAAATCTAAACGGGGCACTCTGTGATCGTGACAAATTTCTTGATTTTTTTCAGCATGATTTGGTGCAACCTTGATACGTTCCTTCTTGGCAATTGCAATACATAATGGAATTCTTTCTTCTATTTTAGTTTAGTCTTTCACGATGCAATACTTTATTGTATCGCACAGTGAAAAAATATGGGACTCAAAGAAAATATTCCAGATCACAAACATGATTTGATGGTGGAAATTATATAGTTACTATTATAATTTTATAACAAGATTGTTTTTGTGATGGTGGTCATTCTATTAAATACTGGAACGAAATGTTGATGACATTGACAATGTTGTCGACACTCCCTGATTGCATTTGCGTGTTTACCTAAAATGTTCAACATGACAGCGCATTATTAGCAAAATCTCATTTTCTCAATTTATGCGAATCACTTTGTCCTTCTCTGGAGAAGCCATATATTCAACAACGGTTTCTTCGTCAGTTATTACGTATCATATTAAGTGCACATGAAGCACTACACTTTTAGGTTTTGATCATATTGGCTCCAGTGTGTTCATGTGTCTATAGAAGAAAAACAGGAAGGGTGAAAATAATAATCTGAAAGTGCACTAGCACCAGCGTCCTGATTTTCATGAATATGAAATGAGGGGAAGTGTGTGAGTGTGTGATATGCCTACTTGGATTTTTATTTCACTTCAATATCCCATTTAAACAAACTCATGTTTGTGCTGGGATATCAGCAGGATCAGAAACACTAATACTTCCGAAAGAAAACAAGGCTGTTTAAAGAATATTATATTTTAAAACTACTTTGTTATTTCTGTTTACTGTTAAGCCAATCTGGATGGTTGTTTTTCCATTGCAGCCATTCGGTTCGTGGAGGTGTCAGCATGGATGAGAAGGTGAAGGTGATTTTTAGCGTTTCCATTTTGAATTCCAACGAATATATTGAATACTTGAGTAGTCCCGTCGTGCATTTCCAATGATAATGGGGGCTTTCTGAATGAATTGGTGTTGATGTGATATTTTAGTTGATTCCCTTGTAGAAAAGTATATTTGGATCATAACGGTATCTTTATTTTATTTTTTATTAAAGTTAAGAGTAAAACACCCTATAACATTACAAATACATCATACATCATAAGTAAACAATAAGTAGTCTTAAAGTGAAAATATTTCTTTGGAAATTTTCAGTGTTTAAGTAAGAAAAAAAACACCTACGTATTTGGCTTGAGTTACTTTCTCGAGCAAATAATATGCAATTTTTGTATGAATTATTTTGTGTGGAAGTGGCCTTCTAGGAAGCCAGATTTTTCTTATGACTGTGTATTTGCTTGAATAAAAGTTTGGCTGGGAGGGAACAGTGAAATGAATTTTTTATTGGAGACATAAATAACTTATATTTATTTTTATTGTATATTTTCTTGGCTCAATGGTAGAAAAAACTATTTTGCAATCATCTCGTCAAAGTGACTTATATTTTCCGTTTGGTATCCTTCCCTGCGTTGTGAACATTTTCTGTTTTTGTGGTGAAAGTAACATATTGAAATCTAAACGCATGGAAGGTCTACCAGATCAGAAACCTCTTTCCGGAAATAATTTTTGTCTTTGTGTCAAGAAATCTGCATATAAACATGAGCTAACGTCTTCCCTTTTTTAGAACTCCACATTGAATTGGTATGGTTTTTTTCTTGGTATCACCCACGTAGAAAACCACAACAGTAACAGTGTTTTTCTTGTGAGCAGGAAATAAAAAATGTATTTTATATTTGAGTTATGAGATTTTTATGAGAAAAATATTTCATGTGTAGAAGAGTTGCCCTAAAGGAGAAGTTAGTTCAAAAAGATTCCCTGGTGGTTGTCGTTAGTCGTTACATTTGTTGTGACAGTTTCGTGTAGTGTTTTTGATGACAAGAAGATACTAATGCGGTGGTAGATTATTATATCAAGTTTTTATATATCATGATATGCTGAACGTTGTTTTTCGTGTGTCATAATGGCGGTGGTCACTGACGCAGGACCCCAGAGATCATACTCTTTGCCAACATCCAAGGTCATAAGGATCATTATTATTTTTTGTATATTTTTTATCTATTATAATAATAGATTGCACAATATTGGGTAACTTTATCACTGACAGCAGATGAGCAACGTTGTACAATCCATTAGCAAAGCTTGTAAGCAAACACGGCTATCTCCAAAAATAGTCAAATAAGTTATTACCCTAAATACTAAATACAGAAATATAAGTAGACATAAAATATGTATAGATAGACCAGAGAGGACGGATATAAGTTACTTCTGTTTTGAATCATTAATTTTTGCATTTCATGTGAACCGTCATATTTTTTATATGAATCAATTCCTCAGTCTTTATATTTCGACATACATATATACATTTTTTGTTAAACAGACATTTTTTGCCTGATGTTTTCATCAGAAACGACGCTGACGCTTGTATAACCCCTTTCCCCTTTATCGACAGCATAATACATGGTTATTTCATTAATTTAATTTTCCAAAGCTTTTCCGCAGGCATAAAAATCCATTTTCATCAGCGCAATATTATCTCATATTATGGATATGTATAAATAAGAACCACATTTTTACCCTATACTATTATTACATGCAGACAAACAGCGCTCTTCAATCTAAAAATGTCAAGTTACATTTTTATTTATTAGCCTTTCTCCACTTCCTTCTTCCTTACACGACTCAACATTCATTTCATGTAACAATTTTTTCCAGTATGGCTCTTCTCATCTTCATCCTCACAACTTCCATACCGCACAGAGCCGACAGGCGAGGACTTTGTCTTTTAGGAGAAGAATTGAAATGAGGTTTTCGGTATGGTACACTACTCCTGCAGTTTTTTTTGCTGATGAAAATGATGAGAGATAAGATAAAAAAGATGAAATTGACTATGTGTACTAAACCCACTTTTTTCTTTACTTTCTAGCAAAGTTTTTACACAAAATTACTACTTATTTATATATGTGTATAAAATATATTTCCCTTAATACGTTTCCGCTCTTGCTGTTATCGTTCTTTATCATTACATATATTACATCACGCTGCTGAGAGAAAAAAAACTAGCTAGAAGCTGTGTATACTTTAACTCTCTCATCATTCGCGGTGTGGTAAAAAATAAATTGTTCGTCTTACTGACATCACTTTCAAGCTATATCTCACATAAATCATTTTATCCCCCAAAGAGGATAAACCACTTTACTCACGCCAAGTTTGTTGTAGCAAACCAACACGCGCGATAAATTGATGTCATTAGTTGGCTCTTATCTTGTGCTCGTATCAAATTATGCTATCTTTCTATAAACCAACTTGTGTATAAACTATAAAAAATATGCTTGCAAAAGATATGTGTATGTTTTACAGTATATCATCATAATAAATAACATCATGGGTTTTCAAGATGGATACATCATACTAATCTGACAAGATCTGTGTCTCAAACATATTATTCAGCTTTAACATATTTCTAACACATATTATGTATTTAGTTGCAAACAAAAACTATATATTATATTTAAGCTTTATATGAATACATCTGAACGCAATTAGCTAGTACACACTATAAAAACCGATCAAAGTTCTAATTAACTGAAAATAATAGTTTTATTTTTAGACATACTAATTTCACTGCATTTTATCATGTAGCATTATAACTTCCAGCAAAGTAGTGAAAGCAATAAAATAACAATTAACCTAAATTGGCCTGTAATGAAGCAACATTTTTAATTAAGCGTGTTATTTGATTCTTTTTCCGCAATATAGGAATTGGTAGCAGCGACCCCCAGCCAGAGGAACTGGAAAGGTATTGTGATCTCCCTACTGGTGATCTGTATGGTATGTGGCCTGATCGGCTTTGCCATCTACCTTCTCCGGCCACCGGATGACGGGCCTAGGGTGAAAGGAGCCAAGCTCACTATAGACGATGTAATATCAAGTAAATACGTGGCTCAGCCATTAAATGGCACGTGGATATCAGGTAAGAGAATGTATTTATAGTACCTATATATTTTGTGGTACAAATACTATGTACACATATAAATTTATATACAGCTCAAGAGCTCTGATTTTTTGTTTACAAAAGTTTCCGTGTAAAACGTGTGCAATAATCCTTTTCGCTCTGTTTATCCTTTTTTGGTTTGTGTTTCGTGATCTAGAAAACGAGCTCGTTTACCTGAACAGCTTAGGTGGACTTTCTATACTCAACGTACTGACTCTAGCCGCACGCCCGCTAGTCGCCAATACCACTTTCGTGAGTTGAATCTTTTATTATACCTTTCACGAACATCACTAAAATACTGGAAATTTTTAGGCATTTTATACGTGTACATTGCCTCATTCCATATTGTGCTTGCATCAGGCAATTTGGTTCATAAGCGAATATATTTTTTGCATTCAAATTGTTCGATTTTCTCATAAAGTGCATACCTACTACTAAAAGCCAGAAACAATGACAAGAACCAAACAATCGTAAAGTACCACTTGGTCTGTACCGATATCTGTATAATAACCATTACCATTGCACTGGCCATTTTCTCTCTTAAATTTGCAAGTAATGGAATGCAAAATATTCTTTTAAATGTGTATTTTAACAAGTAGACCTTGCAACTTGTCGGTAGTTTTATTCTATGAACATGCCGCGCATAACATTAGATTTTTTATTGTATGTAGCGTGTATGGTGTCATGAGTATTATGCTTATTTTTGGGTAAGTTAGAAAACTTGTTTTAAGCCATAAAGTAGGGTACTATGCAAACGCATAAAACTAGCTTCCATTCTGTTCTCGTCACATTTGATGTCGTTTCAATTATACACAAGACAAATTCATAGACGCATAAATAAGATGGAAAGTACGTCTTTTCAAGCAGGAACCCACTTTACTTGGTATTTCAAAATGTTTACTTTACTTCTCAAAAACCTTTTTTTACGTATAAATATTTACCCTGCTACTGGTGAAGAGATTTATGGCTATTTATTTTATCCTTTTCTGTGTAAGACTTTCATTTCAGTTCACTGTAGCCTTGTATGTAAAAGATGTCTAGTTTTTAATTTCACCTTACCCCACTCTAGTTAACATGCTTAATTTTTTACTTCCGTTAGATATTATGTTCCAAGCAATTCAATGAACTATTGTATTAAACTCATCTTTTTCATAGTAAAAGCATGCCTCTTTAAATGCAAAGAGCCACATCAAAATAACTAAAAATGTTATTTAAAACACTGTAAATATTACCCAAGCCATAAAAAGAAAGGTCACTTTATTATTTATTTTTTGCAAACATTGCAAACAACTCAAATACTCAATGTTGCAAATATTAGCCGAATAAAGAGGCTCTTTTTATACATGAATACTTCATGTAAGACATTTTGATTGAAGCGAGTAGCAATAAATCCTGTCTTGATTCTCTATGCAAAAATAAAAGGTTCCTTGTCTAAAAGTCGCAATAGCAGTAAAATGCCAACGTAAATAGAGGAAACAGTGCCGGCATTCATTTATACGCGTCATTTAATTGGCAAGCATGAGGAAATAAAATGCTTGAACAGAAGTTACAATAATTAGCATTCGAGTCATAAAATGCATCTATTTAATCTGAAGAATTTTCATTTCCCATAAATTGTAGGCCACCATGTAGGAATGTAGACAGACTATACAATTTTGCAATAAAAGTAACGTTCGTGTAGATTTTATGGTTCATCGATTCGTTTTTTAAAGCCAATTAATTGTTTGAATCTCAACGTAAAATTTTAAAAATTTACAGAGACAGCTTAACGCGCAAAAGTTCGCAGTTTCTCCAGATCAGCGCTACGTTCTTCTCATACACGATGAGCGACCAGTATGGGAATATTCATCCCTTGCCAAATATACTATCTATGAAATATCCACGGAGTAAGTTCGCCCACGCTTTATTTTATGACATTTATTTTACTACCTGGCTCCTACCAAAACAAAGACAATTGTCCAATAATCTGGTAAATTGTAATGATTTTTTAAAAAATTGTTTATACAGGGATAAAATTTCATTAACACCTCATGGGAGCTTATTCATCCGAGGGCAAGATCAGCCCGAGTTGCAATGGGCTGGCTGGGGGCCGTCAGGCAACTCTTTAGTTTTTATTTGCGAAAACGACATTTACTATAAGTCAGACGTGAGGAGCAATCGCACGTTCAGGATTACCAAAAGTGGCAAACCTGGACTCATCTACAATGGTGTTCCAGACTGGCTGTATGAAGGTAAGGAAAAATCTTTCATCGTTACACAACAAGTAGAAAATCGCTTACAACAAAATATAAAGCATGCAATTTGTCCTTCGTTAATCCTCAACCGGAAAAAGGGTCGTTTCACTTTGGGTTTCTGTAAAATATGTACCTAAATCAATTTATAGTCGATGAATCAGGAATGAAAAAGCCAAGTATCTGAAATATTGTGCTTCATGCTTATATTTTTTCATAGAGGCATGCAAGAAAAACGTTCAGATCGAAGATCGAAGACGAGACGTAATAAGTTATTCAATTTCTACTTTGAAAAATGGTTTATTCTGATCATAAATGTTATGCATTTCACACACAAACGATCAAACAAGATAAAGAAGGTAAAATATCATTACTTACAGGGATTTTATTCAAGGATTCGTTTAGTATACCAAAATAACTACTATTTTGCATTTTTCTTGCGTAAAACAAAGCAACCCACATTTCTTTACTTTTCGTTAACTTTTTTCATTTCAACCCAGTTGGAAACAATTTGTCAGGAAGCTCTCCGACAATCAGTTACCGGAAGAAGAGTAATATACAGCATCACTCAAAGAGAAAGTTGAAAAATCACGCAAACATGCAAATTAAGCTTATGTATGTATGTATGTATTTTGGGAGAGGTATCTCAAGCTATAGATAGTCTGAGACGCCATCGAGGAATCTGCATA
>JAQFXM010005865.1:0-14198 GCA_034693345.1 Entomobrya multifasciata | reverse complement strand
AGTCATGGTTGTAAATACCGGGAACACGTGATCTTCATAACCTTGACTTAAATTCCAGTTCATACTCATCACAATTTATAACTCTTCCGTGTCAAAATGATGTTGAAAGAGCTGTTGACACTTGATAAGCTGTTAAAATGTTATTTATCATTGCATCATATTTTGATATAATCGATTAATAGGATATTATCATAAATTATAAATACCAATAATACAAATAGTTTATGCAAAATAAACAAATTTACATGCTCAAAATTTGTGTCGTTTATTAAACTCTTCATATATTTGTATTATCACTGATAAACAAAACAGACCCTTGACCAATGTGACGGCAAGTAAATTTGTCAAGACACAAAGATTATGGCCATTGCAGTTTAAAAATTCCCTTTCCTATATCCTAGTTCGCAGTGGAGAGTGCCATTTAGTAGGTCCCATTTTTTGGTGTCGAAGATACCCAAAAAAATCGAAGATTATTAAAATCGTTTTATTAGATTTTTTACTCTGGGGTATTGCTATTTCGTACAGATGCAACAACAATATAAGGCACAAACAATAAGGAATAACAGGACGGCAATATATCACAAAATTAGAAGACTTCGCCGAAATATTTTAAAACGAGTTAATATATAAGCTGTGGGGTAATTTGAAACATATCTGCTGCCATTTGTAAGACTATCCAATAAAGTATTCGTGCGAAAAGATGATTAGTTATCAAGTAATACACCATTAAACAACTAATTTAAAGAAGGAAATAGTATTAATGACTGATAAATTGAAAAAAATTCAATTTTATTGGCAATTAACTGTTGTGATATAAAATCTTTCGTAAGAATAATTAGTGCATAAAAACTCCTTACTTCAAGCAAAGTATAACGATTTTTTTCAGTCTGATATAAGTACATTGGCATTATTAGTATTCCCATACAAATTCTACTATTTCGATTTACTGTTTTACGTCCGTAGATGTTTCCGTTTTTCTTACGAATTGAAACACTCGAACTCATAAAAAAAGTTATTTTATACCAAACGCCATCACTTGTAGAAATAGAACAAAAACTGAAATAAATGCGTTTAGCCCTAAAAACTACATTTAGCTAAAAAGCAAAACTTGCTAAAAATTACTGTCAAAGCGTAGATCATTTAGAACCTCATAGTTTGAAATATCTAAGTGAACTTTTTAAAACAAAGCACGTATACTTACAAAATGTACAAAATTATTGTGATGATTTCCTTACTTCTTGTTTTAGTATTATCCATTAGTCTTTGTCATAGCGTTTCTTTGCTTTCGGCTAATGAACAACTAGAGATCTCTAAAGACGACTTAGACTTAGTAAATTCTTTCTCTAAATGCACTATACGCATGATCAACTTTCAAGGGTTATATATAAACTTTGTACGTTTAAACCAGCCTATTATTCTATTGAGATACTTTTCATTTTCTTTCGGACCATCTGTATATCCTGTCGAGTGGATGCCAAAAAGGCCTAAAACTTCTAGAAATTCGTACACTGATATGCTACCAATATTTCAACTGTATCCTACAATCTTACGAAACAACATTACAATAGAAATAAACCCGCTAACAAGCTACTACAACTACTTAAGCCTTACACTTAACAGCTACTTTTATTTAGCTACTAAAAACACAAACTGTGAGGCAAACATATATCTGCACCCACCAAACGAAGATAGTGACCCAACATTGTACAAAAAACATCCTTGGTTAGGACAAGTATTAAAGGACATGTTTGTATCATATTACAGGATTCGTTTTGAAGAAAAGAAATGGCAAGAAAACTTTTTAAATACTAGGCCAAAATATTCTTTGCTCGTTTGCCAACTCTTGAGTAAAGATTCAACTTGTCTTAATAATCATCATAGCGACAAATGGATAACTACAATTATTGGCTTGCAAAATCCACTACGAGTGTACGACACTTTGTTGGTTTTGCTAACATATTCATTTCATCGAGAACTGTACGCACTTTGTTTATACTGTGACCCTTGTGACCCTTTTAAACTTGGATTCCTAAATAGAAATAACCTTCCTAAATCAAAAGAGTTACTGGAGGGCAGTATCAACAAGTTAGGACTTGGCAAAATGCTACCATTTCAAACTATTGCTACTCTACCAGGATTCGCACCTCAATTCTATGACTTAATGAGAAAAGAGCGAAGAACCATAAAAGCGGCACTAGAAAATATAATCTGGTTAGATGTAGAATCTGGAAATTTAATATCTAACATGCCTGATGTACTTATGGTATCGCAACTTTTCCCTAAAAACTTGACCCTCAACTTTGAATTGAATCAGGATATCAAATATTTGCACGCATTTAAATATATACCACTAAAACACTGTTTGAATTCTGCATCTATTCGATATCATCCTAATCTGCGTCCACACTTTGATAGATTTACTGGTATTCGCCATGCTGCCTTTCAACATAATGGTTTGATTTTTGGTAAGGACCAACTCAGATTTGTAAGTTCTCATAAAGAGGAAATACCTTGGATATATCAACTTAAAGAACTTGTTGTTGTGTTTGATCTGCTAACTTGGATATTTCTTATATTGACGTGTATGGTATCATCATATATAATGACCTTTTCAAATCAAAGAACACGTTTTATGAGAAAGTCATTTTCGTTTGGGAATACATGCTTCGAATTATTCAAGTCATTGTTGGAACAATCATCAAGTGTATTCGATACTAGCTTGTTACGAAAGAGTAATGCATTTTACTTTACTTTTGCTTATATTCCTCTAGCATTTATAACGTTGGGAAATGAATACAAAGGCGATAATATAACTCGACTAACAGTTGCTGCTCCCTTTGTTCCGTTCGATACATTTGACAGTTTGGTACAAAACAAATTTGACATTCGTGTACGTACGCATCTTATCAAATCTTCGACATATAGTAGAATTAAGCATCGACTGGGTGTGGAAAGTGATTTCGTTCATGAAAATGGCCACGAAGATTTTCCATTAGTGTCTGAATTTTGGCACGGTATAAATTCAAGGTGGCCTATTGGTGGTTGGAAAATGTTGAAAAATTTAAAAACTGAGCTGTCAGAGAAAACTTGGTATTATGTAAACAATACCAAAATGTTTGCAACGCCGAAGAATAGTGCTATTTATTTTATACCAGGCATGGCTTTGACCGTAACGAAAAGTATGGTTGAAGATCACGTGAGTAAATGTAGCAAAGTAGCTGCTGTTGCTGGAGAACAAATGGCTGTAACTATTTACGATAAATTACGAATTCGGGGGAAACCGGTTTATTATGGAAAAGATATTATAAATGAAAACATGAATGGGTTTAGGTTTTTTGGACGTTTCCCGTCAGACATGCTCATTAGGCCAAGATATTATTTTCAAAGTGGCATCGTAGAATGGTGGCAAAAATTCTCAAAGTGGTCGTTAACGACAAAGAATGTGCTACATGAAATCAGACTGGAAATGGAAAAAGGTTTGAATAGTACTGCTTATGTAGATTCTAAAGGTAAAGGAGGAATTTACTCGCTTTGTTGTATTCCATTATTTGGATATTTGTTATCGTTTGTATTATTTGTCGTGTTTGATAGCAATGTTTACAGTTTAGTCAGAAAAATAAGCTTTCGTAGAACAAAGGTTTTAGTTTTAAGGCCAATAGATCATTTAAGAAATACTTGGTTTTCTCTCAAATTAGATATTTTATTTGGGAAAATAAAAATTTGGATGGCTCGTAAGAATATCGAGGGATGAAATAAAAAATTTAAAATGGAAACATCTATGTAAATGTACTTTTGTATGATCAATATTTTATTATCCGATATTTGGTGGTAAATTAAAAAATTAAATATTTCCGAGAGTCGTTGCTGTTACTTTAAAGAAATATACTCGGAAGTGCTAAAACATTATTTAAAAAAACATTTTAAAAACTAGCCTATGTAATGTAGTTTTACACCAATTCAAAGGTTTTATGTAATATCCAAAGTATATTATTAAAGTATGCTTGGAGAAGATAAGCTTTTACTAGCATGCTTATCATCATAAGAAATGCACATAATATGTAATACTCTTTGGTTAAAATTTGTTCGTATTTTTAAGTAAAAGATAAAAATATAATAAATCGCCTTATCAAGTTAAACGACTTCGGGGTTCAATTTATTTTCAACAGATTTTTGACGCTAGATTACCTGGATAATGACTTTAAGAGTATTACATGTGCTAACACTGTACTTTCACACATCTTAATGGTTACTAGTAAAACGTTAAAGAGGACCAATTTAAAACACAAAATTCAAGTTAACAAATTAGGATAAAGGTTTTATTTAGTTTATATTCAAATTAAAGTTATATCACCGTCTTTTCAATTGACATTTCAAAGCATTTGTATAACCTAATTTGTAAGCTGATGTGGCTTGACTAATTCTAACCGGTATTCGAAAATGTCCTATTGTCCTATATTTGTAGTTTAATGTTTAAAAGCAAGTTACTCACACGTTACCCCCTGAAGTTAGTTGAACAATTTTATTTGAAATTATTTTGCAAATATATAAATAAGAACCAAATCAAACAACTAAAGCAAATCGATACAAGTATTTGTTTTTAATCCGATAGCTAATTATCGTATACATTCTTAACTAAACCACAAATGGTAACCCCAATATTTGGCAATACATAATTCACAGCTCAGAAAACATGTACCAAAGCTTTAGAATAGGCGGCTGCACACATGAGCCAGCATAATGACTTCCTGTGAATCACTCCTGAAAGAGCCAACCCAAATTCATCAGATTCGTAACGTAACTGTAATAAAATATTTATTTAAAATTTAAACTACTCAATCTGCTGACTCTCCTGCCAATATACTGGTATCCCCTCCGGACGAACAGTATGTGAAGTTGTGCATTGCTACAAATGCTAAAAGTGCACAGCGATCTTGGGATTTGATTCCGCTACCTATTACAAAGATGCTACTGCTAGGAGACTGTATTGTGTCACATTCTTTCTTTCTTGCTATTAAACTGCAACCAAAATCTTTTACATGATTTACATGCACGATTTATATGTAAAAAGAATGTGTGGCGGGATGTATGATGTAGAGGAGCACGAGGTGCTGCCTCGAGAATGTTCTATGACTTGCCTGCGTGCAAGTGCAGCATTGTAGTTGTAGTTTCAGTAGTAGTCTGTCTGTCGTGAGAGTAACATGTACCTGTGTGAAGTTGTACGCAGTATGTAATAAAGTACATAGTATTAAGCAGAAGCTTATCGGTGTCTTGTCGTATTTATTATTAGCTTGTAGATAACCACGTAGGGTTATCTAGCAGCGTGTCGGTTAGGAGACAATCAACATCACACTATAGCTAATCGATTAGCCAAAAAAAATATTCTTGACAATATTTTGAACTTCATTTGTCAAAAATATGGGAAAAATGTCGAATATTTTATTGTTCAGCTTACAAAAGCATATCCGTAATAATGATATTCACTTGAAAACAGACTTCACTTGGTTTGATTTCCAGTCCGAGACTATACGATAAAATATTGACTCTTTAAATTGGCCGAAGAGTAGTCAACCGAAATATGTTGCCTGTCATTTACTTTGATATTTCTAAAACATTCATTTAAAATAAAGCTCAAATATTAATGTCGTAAGAGCTAGGACAAAAAAATTTGTCGCTCGTATTTGTGGTAATTAAAAATTAATATAGACCACTATTCCATAAGTCTCTACAATAGCGAGGTAATATTTTTGACGCGACAGTATAAATATTTGAATAAATAAAGGTAATTACGGATTCGTAATACTCAACAAATAGTGCGGATAAGTTTTTCTAAGTTATGTTTAATAAACTAAGCTAGCAACGTAGAAACTATTTCTGTATTTAAAAAACGCCAATATTCAGAGAAATTGTGGGGGTCATCGCTTGCCAACATGCCAGATTATGTTTTATCTTTCTCATCATTGTAAGAAAAAGTTATAATTTCCACTTTCATGTTAAAGCCTATTGAAAATATCATCCAGTCTTGCAAATCACTATCTTACTTTCTTATCAACGGAATAGTACTACCGTACTCCAAGCATGATTCTTCGATTATGCCACAATGAAGATTATTTTTTAAATATTCACGATTGAGTTAACTTTTCGGATGAGAAATTTTATGCAGAGGTATATATACTGGAGGATTATCTCCTGTATATGTAGCCATTTGATTTGGAACCATAGATGTAACCCATGTCGGTTACGTATGGATTATGACAAGCATTTGATTCTCGGCTTTGGCTTCTCTTGATCATAAGGCTTCGAAGGAAAGTCTCGTAGTCATTTTATAGACCAATCAATCATAATTTTTTCGACTAAAAACCAAACTCTTAAATGCTCGTTAAACTGGTGTATATTTTCTGTTCCAATTACTTGGTTGTATTTAAGTACGCTATGTAAAGGCGATAACGTGACCCGACTAACAGCAGATCCGCCTTTAATTCCATTTAACACTTTCGCAATGCTTGAACAATATCGGTTTAAAACTTATTCGCGTAGAATTATTATCGGAAGCAATAGTTATGAAAAATATTTTAATATTAGTGAGCTTCGGAAGTTACACAGTAAACATGGGTCTATCAGCTCTCACGAAGCACTTCCAATTGTTTCTACACTATGGCTCGTTTTACTGAATAGGTTGCTTGCGGCCCTTAGATTTCTCGCAGTACAGTTTAATTTTTTTTTGAAAGGTGATATACCAAAGCAAATGTGGAAATATTTGAATAACTCTGCAATTTTCTCAGACTACGGTGTGATAGGAACCGTTTCCACTATTATAAAAATGCACATGAGAAAGTGTAACAAGTCTGCAATTATATTAGAAAGACCGACGGCCATAAAGATTCATACAGTTCTGAAACATATTGGTAAACCGAGCTTTCTGGGTGAAAAATTGAGATTGCTTGAGGCATTCTGGGGATATACATTTTTGGGCTATTTTCCACCCAAATTCGTACTTCGTGCAAGATATTTATTTGACTCTGGCGTATTTCATTGGTAACAAAAATACGCCGACTATACGGTTGATTTAAACATTAATTTTGGTCATAACATTTTAATGGCGGCATACAACCGAAAGTCATAAAGGCATACATAATAAGTCAACCGAAATGAGTAAAAATAAAACAACTGTAATTGTTCTTTCAATAATTCCTGGTTTCGGGTGGCTTGTTTCCCTTATGGTATTTATTTTTACCGAAAAACAACTTGGTAAATTTTTAGCATTTTTTGCAAGATGTCTTAGTGCAGTCGTGTAATTGTTTTATCGTTTCCGGAAGTTCATTTTTAAATGGGGTACAATAAAATATAATACTATAGTAGTGTTTCCAGCGGGGAATTAATATGATCTGCTAATTGTATGCAACCCGTGATTCGAGAAAAAATTGTTTCATTAGCAGCAAAGAAACTTGTGCATCGAACTATTTTGATTTTTTGAAATGAGTTTGTATTGATTCTGAATATTTTGGTGAAAATCATCTGTAAATGGGTTAGTTTGGCAAAAAATCAAAAGTAAAATCAACATTTAAAATGAAAAGGGCTTTTAACTGGGAGATCCACCAGGAGGATGTAAAACACTGAAAGGTAGTTTAGTGAAAATGTAGAATTGTCGAATTGAACATACAAACAGAGCTGTTTGGGAAATACTGATTTGTAATTATTTCTTAGTCAATAATTTCTTAAATATTATTGCTGACAATATTGTTTAGTTGTTTTGTCAAAAACGAAATTCGAAATGTTTTATTAATTATCTTGGAAAATGCCATTGGCAATTTTAATTGCTTAAAGATATGCTTAAAATTATGTTATTTTCCGATCGATTTTATTCTAACTGAATTTCAGGCCTTTGCATATAAAATTTACCAATATAGTGGAACAATCTATTGAACGAAGTATAGGACAAAAACAACAACGTTCTACGAAAAGTATAATAGCACCAATATATGCACAGAGAAGACAACAGAAATTGAAATTTTTCCATAAAATAAATTTTCTGGAACCCAAACTCACACCAAACTTTTATTCGAATATTTTTATACAACAGCATTATCTGTTCATTATCATTATCACTGATTATGAAATTTTCGGAACTGATATCAGTAACACATTAAGAATAAATTTTATACAAGTGAGCAAAAGTAGGCAGAAAAATTTTCTTAAACTTTTTACGTATAATTTTGGGCATATTTTGTCATCAAATGTGCAGATTTACTTTTGTAACAAAAGCAAGTCAATAATGCGATTTACACAATAAAGTTGAAATACTGGTGGTGTGGTCTTATCAATAAAGTTGGATAACCCAAATTGAATTTTCTCCACTTGACAAGAATTTAGGAATTTAACATGGTATTTGTAGTTTTTACGTAAAATAAACAATGATTTTGTTCTAACTTGTTTTTTCAAGTAGACTAACGCAGTAGCTGACTCCTTATAAAACTCACCTGCAAATCCATACGCTACTAAAATAACAATAACAGCTACAATCCACACCAGAATAAAGAAAGCTGTCAGTATAATTGATGCACTATTCAAGTTTCTGTGAAGAATTACATTTGTAGCTGCAACCACTTGTACAACACCGCAGCAGACAAGCATGGAAACCAAAAGGGTTCTCATAATTAAGTTGTATTGTTTTACAAGTAGATGTATTAAACGATATAAAATAGTTTCTGAGAAGCAACCTATCTCAAATTTAGTTTCCCTTTGTTCTTGTCGTCCTGATTTTCTCATAGCAGCTACGAGTTTTCTACAAAAGAAAAGTTGAACACGTATTTCATATTTAATAACATATTGAAATTCGTTGATATGTTTTTTTAAATTTAAAAACGAATACAAACATTTACCTTTCTGCTAGTTCCAGACAATAGCTTAGAGAAATCGTCCCAATAACAATGTCTACTACTTGACAGTATCCTTGAATTGCTACCATTTTCCAGACAATGTAATTGATAAGGAATGTAATTCCTTTTCTCATGATTTTCATTAATATTGTGGTACATTCTGCTGAACCAAATATACGACAAATAAACCAAGTCGTGTTGAATGGAACAGTGTCATCCAGAGTACACACTGATGCTAATGTTATTGCGCAAATGTGGGTGCACGCAAAATGAAGCAAAAATAGAATCAGTTTTGCAGTTTTCATTTTGATATGGTGTCCATAGGTAAATCCTGAGTGGAAATATATATTTACAAAAAACAACGTATTTATTTTTTAAAAATTGGACGTACCTTTTCCGTATTGGGCTTCTGTAGCAATGACAGCATTAAAAAATAATGCAAACTGATCTGCAAACTTGCCACGGACTCTGTATCGCTCACCAACAAAGAGAAATACCAGAATTAACATTATACATAGGCTTTTTTCTGGTTTGTTATTATTTTGGTATAAGAAGTTGGTATATAATCGCCACGTAGTTTCCATTGCAATAAGTCCGAATAAAACGCATCGTAATTTGTAAAGGTTTGTAATTTTTGTGGTAGACGGTTCAATTATACTTTTTCTATGGTCAAAAGCGAATAGCTGACCACAAATGCGTGGGGATATTTGATAAGCTTGGACTAAAATCTTGATGAGTTCTTTAGATAAAAGCATTTCGAAAGTTTTGAATTTTCACAAAATGCCACAAAATTATAAAACTGTGTTGTAGGTTGAAAGTACAGAACTGAAATGTACCAAAAATGTAGGATAAGATAAAATACTGACTTACTAAAATATATGTTTTCAGATAAATGAGCTTCAGTTTGCCCAAATGATGTTTCGTCTAATTAATTTCATATTTGTTGGAATTGTTGATAAAATAAAAACATATTTGTTATTTTGCAAGTATGTGTTCCAACATTGAGAAAATCGAGTTATGTAAACAGAACCGTTGAAAAACACAATTGTTTTTAATGCTAACTTACTTAAACTAATGTTTTGTTAATTGTTATTTTGAAGCGGCTTGTTTAGTAATATTAGAATTCTGCTACACGTTGATGTGATACAATGGTATAAACAAAATACAAATATGTTGCTTACCCTTCCTCTCTTATGTTCTACTCAAGCTGTGATATTTGAACTGAAAATAAAAACAGAGTAGTTTGGTGACAAACTGATTCATTAGTATTTCAATTAGACGACCAATTACGAGATGTTATTTTCAAAAATAATTTAAACTTTTTACCCAAATTAGAATTAAGAAAATTACAGAATATAATTTTATCCCGCTTCGAAATGAATATCAATAACAGTGGTATACTTTTGACAATAGACGTCAATTGAGTTACGATTGATTATTGATTGATTGCCTTCAATAGGATAAAATATTAACTCGTTAAATTGAACCAACCAAAGCATTTTGCCTGTCATTTACATTGGTATTTGTTAAACATTCAAAGCTAAATCCAAACTGCTGGACATGTGA
Organism: Entomobrya multifasciata; assembly: GCA_034693345.1. NCBI lineage: Eukaryota > Metazoa > Arthropoda > Collembola > Entomobryomorpha > Entomobryidae > Entomobrya > Entomobrya multifasciata. Next base: position 3,759 of record JAQFXM010005865.1, on the reverse strand, counting down.
AAAAACCTCAAATAATAATGGCGTAAGAACTCTAGTTACAGATTTGTAATTATCAAAATCAGGTTGCTCTTATTGGTGGCAATTAAAAATTTGTTTGTTTTACCATTCCATAAGCCGACAGAGTAGTGAAGTAATATTTATACTTTATACTAGGAAAACATTTGAATAATTGAACTGTTCCACGGATTTGTAATTTTTGTTAAGGATGACTTTCTTAAAGTTAAGTTTAATAAACAATGCTACCTAAGTAGAAACTAGTTTTACATTTTAATTTGTCATTTAAAGAAAACTTGTAATGTCCATTTTTCGTCACCAAGGCAGATCGACGATTTATGGATTATGAAAAGCATTATGTTACCTATCATTGATTGGATATTTGTAAAAAAATTAACCATATATTTCGTGTTTTTATTACGTTATTTTGTGTAAACTTAAATTTATCTTTTCTCCCGCGAATACCAACAAACTTACGTAAATAGATATATATTTAAAATAAATTTTATTTTATTTCTCAAAGTAACAATAAAGTTGTGAACATACAAATAGTATTAAATGATAATGCAAGTACAACTTATTCGCCAGAGATACATTAATTTTTCCTATGCCATAAACTAAACATGAAAAAGTAAATCCTCTTTTTATTTAAATCTAGCTGTAATATACACAGAATGCATAAAAACAGCGCTGCTTAGGAAATAACTGATTTGGTATTATTTTTAGTCAATAATTTCTTAGGTATTATTAATGGCAATATTGTTTAGTTGTTTTTGTCAAAAACGCAAACAAAATTCTAAATGTTTGATTAATTATCTTGGAAAACGCCAAAAACAATCTTAATTGCTTCAAAATATACTTAAAATTATATTTTTTTCCGAACAATTCGATTCTAACTGAATTTATTGCCTTTGCTTATAATATTTACCACTATAATGGAACAATTTAAAAAACGAAGCATTGACAAACAAACCAAACCAAAGTGTTATGAAACTATTTCTTGTATCAGGAATGTTCATAAATGCTTTTATAAAAGCACCAATATATGTACAGAAAACAAACATTAGCAAATGAAATTTTTTCCAGAATTTTTTTTTTCTGGAACCCAAACTTACATGAAACTATTATTCGAATATTTTTATACAATAGCATAACGAAAATTTCGGAACTGACATCAATTACACATACAAAAATGATTACACACACACATACTTAAAAATATAGAGATGATCATGCAAACAATATTGACTGAGCAAATCATGCACGGTGGACCCCATATTTTTAAAAACTTTTTGCGTAGAATTTTGAGGATATTTTTTCATCAAATATACAGATTCACTTTTGTACCAAAAGTAAGTCAATTATTCGATTTACACAAAAAAGTTGAAATACTGGTGGCGTCGTTTTATCAATAAAGTTGGACAACCCAAATTGAATTTTCTCCACTTGACAAGAGTTTAAAAATTTAACATGGTATTTGTAATTTTTACGTAAAATGAACACTGATTTTGTTCTTACTTGTTTTTTCAAGCAGGTCAACGCAGTAACTGACTCCGTATAAAACTCACCTGCAAATCCATACGCCAACAAAATAACTGTAATGGTTGCGATCCACACCAGAATAAAGAAAGCTGTTAGAATAATTGATGCAGTATTGAAGTTTCTGTGAAGAATTACGTGGGTAGCTGCAACAACTTGTATAACACCGCAGCACACAAGCATAGAAAATAAAAGGGTTCTCATAATATGGTTATATCGTTTTACAAGCAGATGTACAGAACGATACAAAACTATTTCTGTGAAGCAATCTATTTTAAATTTAGTTTCCCTTTGTGTTTGTCGTCCTGATTTATTCAGAGCACCCCAGAGTTTTCTACAAGAGAAAGGTTGAACCAGTATTCCATATTAAATAATATATCGACAGTTTTATATTACGAATTTCAAATCTAAAAACGACTACAAATATTTACCTTTGTGCTAGTTCCAGACAGTAGCTTAGAGAAAGAGTACCAACAACAATGTCTATAACTTGACAGTATCCTTGAATTGGTACCATTTTCCAGACGATGTAATTTAGAATGAAGGTATTGCCTTTCCACAGGATTTTCAAAAATACTGTACTACAATCCATCGTACCAAATTGAAGACCAATAAACCAAATTATATTGAATGGAATAGTTTCATCGAGAATGCACAAAAATGCTAATGTAATTGCACCAATGTGGGTACACGCAAAATGCAGTAAAAACAGAATCATTTTTGCAGTTTTTATCTTTTGACGATGTCCATAGGTAAATCCTAAGAGAATATATGTATATATGTGGATGGAAATAAACAACGTATTTATTTTATCAATGTTTGGACTTACCCTTTCCATAGTTTGCCTCTGTAGTAATGACAGCATTAAAAGATAATGCAAACTCATCCGGAAACTTGCCACGCACTCTGTACCGCTCACCAGCAAAAATAAACGCCAGAATTAACGTGATACATAGGCTCTTTTCTGCTTTGTTATTACTTTGGTATGAGAAATTGGTATATAAACGATATGCAATTTCCAATGCAAGGAGTAAAAACAAAATGTATCGTAATTTGTAACGGTTTGGAAATTTTTGAGGGAGAAGTTGAATGATGTTTTTGGTGGAGTCATAAGCAAATAGCTGGCCACAAATTAGTGGGGATATTTGATAAGCTTGGATTAAAGTATTGATGAATTGTTTGGATAAAAGCATTTTGAAAGTAATGAGATTTCACAAACGGCAACCAAAACGTTTGATTGTGTTGTAGGTTTAAAGCTTACAGTGAAAATCCGGATTTTTTTTTTAAGTTTGAGGATTACCAAACAATATTGATTTTCTGCTAAACGAGTTTCCATTAGCCCAAATGATGTTAAGTCGTATTAGTTTGATATTTGTTGGAATTTTTTGTAAAATAAAAAGCTCTTCTGTCTGTAATTTTAAGTTCTTTTGGGTAAACATAAATTTAAAATGTTGTTTTACGAAAACCAGGTAGTTGTGTAAATATGTTTTCGGAATAATTAAAAGTTTAAAACAATTTAAGTTTAACTAAAAGAGTTTTCAAAATAAACAATCATTGAAAACCATATAATTTTTGATAATACATAACTTAAACTTATGTTTGGTAATTTGCAAGTAAGTAGCGGTTTGTTTAGAAAGGATATTATTCTGCTCCACCTATATCTGATAGAATAACATAAACAAAATACAAATATTTGTGTGACTCTTCCTGTTTTATGTTCCTGTTTTTATGACTCAAGCTTAACTATTTGCACTGAACACAAAAAGGAGAGCGGCGTAGAGACGAAACTGATTTAGTGGTATTTCGTTTAACCAAAAACTATAGCTTATCGATTTATCAACAAAACATTATTCTTCACAATATTTTAAACCTCATTTGTAAAAATTTGAGAAAAATGCGGAATTATTTATTTTTCAGCTTACAAAACAGTACCAATGACAATGATTTTCACTTGGAAATAGACTACAATTGATTTTATTTTTCAGGCAGAGACGATACGATAAAAAATTGACTCTTTATATTGGACGAAGAGTAGTCGACCGAAATATGTTGCCTGTCATTTACTTTGATATTTGTTAAAAATTCAAATAAAATAAATCCGAAATGCTAGACACGTGGAAAAAGCTCAAATGATTGTCTGTCGATGATTGACCAGTCCCAACTAGAGATCAAATCCCTTCAGAACCCTTCTTTTGTTCTCATGCAAAGGATTAAAAAGATTAGGGA
>JAQFXM010005864.1:0-14199 GCA_034693345.1 Entomobrya multifasciata | reverse complement strand
TAAACGACATTTTTAGTTTCAATTCTGACACACGATCAACAACTGATCACATTTCAATTAGTTTTAAGCCTGGAAACCTTCCATGGAACGAGATATTGGAGTCACAATTATTTTAAATGACATATATGTACATAAATGTATATACACGTTTATCAACGCCCATGATACGCTTCTGTCGGTAGTTGCTTACCAGAATTTTACATTCTACTCGTTTACGTTTTTTCAAGGGTTACATAACCTCATTAAATGAAACCACCCATTGACCTTCATTTATAACTAGAGAGATTGGTTGCATAATTGCACTGTAGTACTTTGGCCATAAGATAATTTTAGCAGTGCTAGAATTTTCGAAGGACTTAAATAAAAGAACATCGAGTAAAAGGCTTACTTTAGTTGCAAGGTCAAGGTTAATTTTACGAGTAAAGTATATAAGAAACGTAAATGTGTGTAAATCCATAATTTATTTACCAAAAATACTTTAAAACAAGGTAAAAATGCGCAAATATTACAACAAATATATTTCTTAAGGTTTAAAGGTGCCTCAAAATATTTTAAACATGAATATGTACATAATTATATTTCAGTCAAGTATATGCTACACATATCATTTTCGTTTTTAGTTTTGAAGGTTAATATTTTATAAGGATTTATTGTATTTGATTCCACTATCGAATGCTACAATATGATCAATACATTTAACATAAAATTTTGATTTATATAATATTTTGGCTTTTAAGATAGAAACAAAGGAATAGTAAATCTTTTTGGGAAATAAACATCTCAAGATAAATTTATTTACCATATTACAACGCAAATTTAGCTTATGAAGGATGAATTATGCTATTGATGCTTTCACTAAACTGCAGCCATTTATTGCTCACATATGACATATGCATACCAGCGGTTTTAGTTTGTTTGTTCTTTGTATGGTATTTACGAGAAAAATCATCAGGTGAATTATGGTGTAAACGTATGAAGTCTCACAAACAATGAAAACAAAACAAACCCGGCATGTGTTTTCCCACTTATACCTTTATCACCTATGTGCATGCATACTACTCTGCACAGGTGAGATATTATTACATTGTTTGGTCGATAATATTACCTGTTTATTAGCAACAACAACAACAGCAACAACACAAAAGGGTTGAATTCTATTTTATAACAGATTTCTTATAATTTATTAACTGTTCTGCTTAGTTACCATTCAATATGGTTTCTTTAATTGTTGATCTATTCAAATTTTCTCCAAATGGCGTTCACCTTGCTTGTTTACTTCACACGGAAAAACAAATATTGATAAGAAATTGTACAGATTATAATAACCGTGGTGTCAATGGTTTGGAGAACAGATTCAAAATTACACACAAATTTAATTTGAGTAATACGAAATCAAAGACGGGTCAACAATTTCCAGTTGATAGTCTTGAGTGGTCAAGAGATTCCATGTTTTTGGCTGTTAGCTGCAAACGACATGGTGTAATCAGTGTATTTTCTCTAATGACGGGTAAATATGATAAATGGAAATGTAATGTCAATTTGGGGGGAAGTTTGGGTTTAGAGAGTTTTGTTTGGTGTTCGGACGCTCGACATTTGATTTGCATGTCAAGTGATTTTGTAAGATATTTACATTCATAAATTTCTATCATGAATTTTTCCGATGATAACTTATTTACCATTAAAATATAATAACTTTTTTACAGGATTTTCTATCAATTTGGCCGTTAACAGCCGATAAACAAGTGGAATACATAAAGGACATTGCCCCAATTCCAAACTGCAAAGGAATCAGTTTTTCTGCTGACGGGCCTAAACTAGCTGTTATAAAGGCTCTTCCTTCTAAAAATAATTTAGAATGTGAAACTGTTCATTATTTCATTTCAATTTATACCAAATCGTTAAATACGAAACAAATTTGGAAAGAAGTGTTTCAATTTGCCACAATTTCTAAGGATCCTGCAGGCATATCTTGGAATCCTTCTGACTTAGAATTCATATGCATTTGGGATTCCCATTTGTATTCCAATTTATACGTTTACAGTAGTTTAACAGGTGAACTGATAAGACACTATTCACCTTATGGAGTTTCTAGTGCAGGGTTTCATAGTGTGAAGTGGTCGGGAAATGGGAACTTTTTAGTGGCGACTGTGAGAAATAAAAATGAGATTCATGTTTTAAATGGGTTAACATTCGGTGTTTTGATACATGACGTTCTGGAACCATATAATATGGATATCAACAATGAATGCATAGACCGACAGTGTCCCGATATATTTTTCGAGCCTCAGAGACATTCAAACTTGGGAATGAACAAATGTAAGTTTTACAATCAATTAGTTCAGTGAACTTAAAATGGAGTTGCTTTTAATATATTTTCATAATTTTCAGATCATCGATTACCCCAATGGCCTTGTCAAATTAAAATGGATCCAACTTTAGCAATTTTTCCGAACGATTTCAAGTCATCATTTAACACACAAGCTAAAATGTCTTCAGATGGGAGACTATTGGCTTGTACATCACCCAACTTTTATCCCAGAATTTTATGGATCTATGATCTCGTTACCGCTGTATGTCCAATTGCTGTAATTATTCATCAAAATCCTGTTCTGGACTTTAACTGGCACCCATTATTAAACAAATTGTGTATAGTATGTGGAAATGAATATCAGCTACTCAATAGAAACAGCAACTCAAAATATAGCTCAAACGGACTTCTATATTTTTGGGAGAAATCTAACTCATTTAGTACATCGTCAAAAGGATGGATTCATAATACCACATCAGCCCAGTTATCTTTTAAGAGAATTGAGTGGAATTTTGTCGGAGATTTATTGTTGGTTGAGGACACAAGCCAGAAGATACATTTGTTCCCTAATTTGTAAGTTGGTATTTGAAAGTTGAAACATTGATGGTTAAACTAAATGGACAATTTTTAATTTACCAATTCACTTATTTAGCAGCCTATTGAACTGTCAATGAAACGATATTGTTGGAATTTGGTTGGTTTTGTGTTATAAATGCATTTTGGAATATTTAATGTAGTACTATAATCAATTACTAAGCATTGTCATTAAATGATTTTTGATACAATATTTCATAAAGGGATTAAATAAAAACGGTCCAAACTGAAGACTAGACATACATCGCAATAATTATAAAATATGTGAATAAGTTATGTTAGACATTTGCCACAAAGGCTTGTTTACATTAGTTAAATGATTATCAATTTCAAAATCCTGTAGTTTTTGTATATGCACAAGCAGTAACAAGTGCATCATGAAAATAATTAAAATTGATTTATAAAATAAAGAAACAATAACCGTTTGATGCGAAACAACTTCGAAGTGTTTTATTGGTAAATTCATTTAAATATAATTCTTTTGTATTCAATTCACACAAAACATGCCTTAGAACTGGAATTTGATTAACTTCCCTTTTTTAAATGTATTTGTACGTTGTCCGTCCGTAATGGTTTAATGGCATTGTAGTTTAATTATTGTCACGGGGTAATTGAAAATTAAATTTAAAATACATTGAAAGTTTTATGTACCTTTAACTCAATTTAAACTTAAGCCTTGAAAACGCAGTGCTAACGAATCCCTAAATACTTCTTTGGTCTTTGGGTGCAGTGACAAATCAATACACGGATAAATTGAACTCAAGCATACAATTCAAAGGTGTGGAAGGTCAAATCATGTCAACTCTATATTTACGTTACACTGACACTAGAATCACAGCTAACGTTAGGTTCTAGTGCTTTCTTAATCATAACATTATTTTCGCAAAAGCGTGTTTGCTGTAGCATACAAATAATATTTTTATTTAATTTTTATTGCTGGAGTAGTCTCCCAGCCATAATTTTTTAATTCACACACAACAAAAACAAGTCCCGAAATCATTAATCCAACTATAGGTATAATACATGTGATGTACACGTCTATGTGATTGTCCTTAGCCAAAGTATCGGTGTTGTTATGCGCAGCCAATATTTTAATTTCTGCAGCTCGTGTTTTCATCATAAGCGCCCATTTAAAGTAGTTATTCCACCATTCAATTACACCACTCTCAAAAAAGTATGTCGGTTTTAAAAAAAACATTGGAAGGAAAGTAACCGAAATATGTGTATCCAGAGAGATATTCATGAACAATATCTTTTCCGTAGTATGCAAGTTTACTTTTAACTTTAAGAACATTATATACCCGAATTGCCTTATCTTCACTCAAAATTACTGCTGATTTGTTACACTTTTCCATTGTTCCTAAAATACATTCAATATTTTGTTGTTTCGCAAGTGTTCTTAAGCTTACATTCTGAACACTCATGATTTCTGAGTAGTCGAAAAATTTACGTGTCTGACGAGTAGACTTATTTTTGAACAAAGCTAATATACTCCGATTTTCTGGTGTAATGGTTTGCATTACTTCGTACCACAATTCAGACACATAAGGAAACGGTTCATGTTTCTTATCAATTAGATAATCCGTAGAATTTCCACTGTTTTTGATTATAAACTTCAATCCTTCTTTTGTCAATCTTTGTCGACGGGAAATGACCTTGAATTGGTCTTCGATTAAACTGTCAAAAGTATCGAAAGGTTTTGGGGGTGGACTCTGTGTTAGTCTTGTTATATTGTCGCCTTTATAATGGTTATTTATTACAAGAAACACTAGTGGAAAAATCCCTAGAACGTATGCCGAGACCACATTTTTATATATTTTACCCGAATATAGATTTGAAGACTGATCCATAATTGATTTGTATAATTCGTAGCACGTTTTTGAAAAATGAGCATCCTGATTTTTTTGGTGGGCTAAGAAGTCATTCAGTTTTGAGACCATTATTATTGATCCAATAAGAAGTACCCAAATATATATGTCAAACACAATAATTAATTCATTTAGTCTGTTTATCCAATGAATGTTTTTCTCGTGACAACTTACGAACCGTAGCTGATTTCTTTGAAAAACAAGGCCAATATTTTTATATAAGCTTATGTGCTTATCAGTGTATCGAACCACAGCAGGTCGAAGCTTTGGATGATAGTTTATTATATTGTATGGTTTACATGAAGCCAAATTAACTTCTTCCCAATCAAGTTTATTAGCGAGAAAACGTTCGTAGTAGCGTAATGTCGAATTTTTAGGGAAGTAATTAGATATTATGTGCATGTCAGCTAAAAAATTGATACCTTTAGTTTCATTAATATTCCATGTAGCTACGGTTTTAAATATGTCTTTTCTTGATTTTGGAACATTATTAAAGTACAGTGTAGATATCTTTAGGATGTCAACATACAATGGATGTTTATTCTGCAGACCAAAACCATTGAATATATTTTCAAAGATTTCTATAGAGTTTGGATACTTACTAAATGGTAGTCTTGAAAGTTGGAACGGATCACAAGGATTGCAATACCGACAGTGGAGATATAATTGTTTTGTTTCTGATGATTCCCATAAAATCAATGAGAGCTCTTTAACTCGATGAATATATGGACTATACAGTATGGTGCTAAGCCAGTACTTAATGTCAGTTTGTGTATGGCAGGTTGAATATTCACTTGTTGAACAAATTAGTAGTGAATATTTTGGAACTGTGGTCAAAAACTCTGTTTTCCATTGGTACTTCTCTTTGTGTACCTCGTTGCTAATCCAGTACGGTTCTTTTAGTAGAAGACTTTCTGTTTTATGAACTAAGTAAAGATACGAAGCGGATCTCCAATTTGGTGGATGAAAATAAATGGACGCGTCGCAGTTCGTGTTCTTGTTAGTCATAAAAAGCCTATCATTTGTTAAAATACTTAATATGTAACTTGAGCTTGTATTTTTGTTGAGATAAATTGTTTTGTTTTTGTTTAACACCTTCACATTCTTCAATAAAACCTTGTCAAACGTTTTCACGGCCCCTTGGTAGGACTGCGTGGGACTCAATTCAAATGGAAAAAGCTCGATCCCATCATGAAAAGAGAAGTATCGCTGAAGAACTATTGGTTGATTTAGACGAGTAACGTTGATATTAGTACCAAGAAAATTTATGACATTTATAAAACATCCTGAAAATATATTTAAAATGCTAATGTCGTTTTCTGCGCTTTGAGTTAACTCAGAAGTTTTATAAATATTACCAAACGAAAATTTAAATAAAAAATGGATGCATATCACTGTAAAAAATGGTCTTACGTTTTTTAGTTTAAAATCCATTTTTGATGGAAAATTTGGCCCAAATTTAAATCAATCTACAAGAAAAATCAGTATTTGCTTATTTATCCCCGGATTAATTTTAGATGTATTTATTTGCATGACTTTTTTTGACTTGATAAAAAATTGGCAAGCTTTTTATTTTAATTGATAAGTTTGAGATTTCTTTAGGAAAAAATAATGCAAAATAACACCTGAGTTCGACAGCTATTGTATGACACCTCTTTTTTATAAGCAGTTTAAAGAACCTTCCAAACTGTACTCAACTTAATATTTTTCCAAACACTTTTTTTTCAAATCCTGTTTTATTACAAAGTTTGCAAAAATATTAATAGGGAGCTGGTTTTTAATTTAATGTTCTGAAAGCGTAGCATCATTGTAGAAAATTTACAAGACGTGGATGACTAAACTTTCAAGCTTTTAATCATTCAATGCAAATAATCTCTTTTAAATATCGCTTCTAAAATATGATTGCTTACTTTAAACTTTGAAGAAAAGATATGAGTACTTAAATTTTATACATTAAAATTACTCATCCGCTTGTTAAACCGCCATATGGAAATACTCTCAAGACATGCTTCATTGCAAGGTTTTACACTCGAAATAAAATTGTTGTAATTCAAAACTTTTAAAACCAATCAAGCGATATTTTACAGTGGCAGTAAAACATTCGGATAATTGGAATAACGCTTTTCCATGGTTTATGCATTTAATTGCTTTCGTGAAATGGTATGTATTGATCATCCTATTGGTCAAGGCGTGCATGGAAAAAAAATCATGGGATATTTTTTGTATTCTGTTGAAGTTTATTTTTGTTCACTACAAGTCGAATTCTTGCTATACTATCTTTTTCGTCTTCGTTGTCACATTGTTCATAATTTTTCTTCCACTGGTGGTTTTCAGTTCGCGCCAATCTTTAACGAAGTTTCTGTTGAATTCCTCAAAAAATCAAGAGTTGGAAAACACAATTTGAATGGCCCATAAAAGTGGCCAATCTATAAATGCGGTAAATATTATTGTCATGCTTTATTATTCAATGTGCTTTGTTTTCATATGTGTTCACCTTTGTTGTTGCAATTACTGAAAAGATAAGGTCGTCAAAATGTTTGATTCAATTTTTATTAAAGGTACTTCATAAGTGACTCAGGGTAATTATACTGATTGACTTAAACAATTTTTACCTAATATTTACTTATCCATTTTGTTGCTAGTTAGGCAAAATTGTTTTACAAAGACAGCAAAGCAAGGTCTCGACATAATTACAATATATAACCCCTATATTTATAAACATGTTTTTCACAAATCAAACAAATATTTATCGCACTTTCACTTTGATATCAATTAGCATGGCAAATCCGATTTCATGTTTTATGTTGGCAAAGTTGTTTTTTAAGTTTAATACAAAAACACGACTTAATTACAAGTATAATTGGTTATATTTGTAATTATTTTGTTCAAGATAATTATCATCAATTGCTGGTATAAAACTGTTTGTTTACTCAATTACCTTAGTTCAAACTTACTTAATTGCTAATAATAAATAGTTTGGTTGTTGTAAGTGACTTCTAATAATGTTTCACTGGTCTAAACACGTAATCCAAATCCCCCAACAAATAGTTTTTCAAATCGAAATTCGTTACATAAAAACGTGTCACAAAAGGAAGCCCAGTTAACATTTATAGCTGAAAGTAATGAATGCTTAACTCTAAGTGCTAATCAAATATTCGCAAAAATATTTCTTAAAACCATGCACATGGAGACTAAAAATTTATATTAATTAACTTAGTGTGCATATCAGTGGATCAAAATCTATTGATCATTAAAAGGACATGTGCATTTTTTAAGAACTTCAAGTTACTTTATGGAAAATCATAAATAATCCGATTAAATTACACTTAGATACACAGTGAAAAAATATTTGCCTATGTAAGTTCGTCAAGATACTTTTAACATTAGAAATATCAATAGCTTAAATTGGTAATGTTTTAAGGATATGATTTTAACTGAATAAAAAAAATAGAATTTGTGTATTATTGACAATTTTGCGTAAACAGAATTAGAATTTCTAATAAAAAGTGTAAACGTCTACCAAAACAAACACTAGACAACGTGTGCGGAAATCCAGACAATTAATAGTCTTTTTTTCTGTGAAAATTGTTAGGTAAGCTATATGTTTTTAACCCCAAATTGATATTATTGCAAACCTCTTTTGAAGACACTCTGTTCTTAACTCTCGATGAAAACCGTTACTTGTCTTTACATATCAAATGTTTTTGTAGCGTAACACTTAGGGAAGTACAGCAAGTAATCAAATCGTACATTTTTAAATATTAAATACATGGGATGATACATTGAATAGTTGTTTTCTTACTTTTGAACAAACATTAATAGTATTGCAAAAGTGTTAAGCCGTCAGAAACTGTTTTTCTGATTTATTATAAGACAATCAGGATATATAATACTGGTTTGAATCAAATTTCTGTCTTCATGTTCCTGTTATCTGCATAACAGGTCAAAGCTGTTTCGTACTGGTTTTATTGCGCTGTTCCGTAAACACGTATGACGTGTTATTTTGTTTGGTCCTAATTTTACATTGCCCACGCGTGGAAATGTTTTGTATTTTGGGAAAGAACCATAATATGTTTTCTACTGGTCTCTTACGTTATATTTAGATATAAGCGGGAAAGTAGAACGTAAAAGCTAAGTTACTCTTCAGTCTTTAATCAACCACGGAGCACAATTCATTACAAATTTTTGTTTGCAAACGTACCCAGAACTGGACACACGTCTTTTTAACCCCTTTTAAGTATAACTTTCTGTATTTCTCCTTGAATGACTAAAACGTAATCCAGATGGATTCAAAAATCGGGACTATTCTAAAAACAGTTTCCTTTCGAAAACTTTTCGCAGTGGAACTTTACATTTTAGATAAACTTTTCAATGGAATTATTCCCTTGAAATCCAACAATAATCCTCTGACTATTGTTGAGACATCGTTCCAATCAAATACTACCCTTTGTCTACGTGCCGCTCAAGCAGGTCACTGTATATTATATTTTGTGAAGTATATATTTCTTTTGGTGGAACACAAGCAAACTAATACACAGATAACTGGAAACCTATTCACAAGAATAAGTATATTGGTAGCTCCTGCCTATTACGGCTTCCACATAATTACTTTTCCATTGCACAAATCAGAAGCATTTGTAGTTGCATGCAATACTGTACTAAGTAATCGGCATGCAAAACAATCTACAGTTATCAGATCGCTACTTTTTGAGACAATAGTATTTTCTATAGGAACGCTTTTAATGTACACTGGGTTAATTGTATTTACTGATATTGACCCGATATCATCATATTTGAAAAACTTGCAGTTTGCAAGAAAATATCCGTATGTGTAACTTTTCATACAATTCACACTTGGCGCCTACGACATTTGGAACTACACAATTTCGGCAATACTAGGATGTTTTGTAGTTTATGGAGCAATGTTTCCTTGTTATGTAGCATTGGGTCGAATGACGAAAAGTATTCACAAGCAAATTAACAGCACGAAAAATTGGTCAAATGAAAAATTGGAAAAATGTATGACAGAATATACTCGTCTACATATTTGTACGATTTTGACAAATGACAGTTTTCAGTATTTTATTGCTCTACCAACCCAAATCGTTTTAATGCTATTTTCAATATTGCTTGGAACGGTAGTACTGGATGATGGATTGCGTGAGTCTTCAAGACCCAACGTTTTTATGTTTTGTATATACACCACGTTGAATGCGTATGCGTTGATGGCTGTAGGCTATTCGTTTCCTGGACAGGCCAATTATTTGAGTAAGCAAGTCTTACGAGGTTTTAAAACTTGTCTTACGAATAAAATGAAAACATGCTTTTGGAAGAGAAATACTTTGAGTGTATATAAAAGGCGTATCAGAGCCCTTCAGGATATAAGAATTGGGTTTGGTATGGTGAACTACTACGAAAGGGAAACATTGGTAAATATAGGAAGATTAGTGGTGGACTCCACAGTAAATTTGGTTCTTGTATTATAGGAATGCTTTGACTTTATGCATACAGTAATTTAATTACTTAATAAAATATCCGAATAAATAAAAATCACGTGAGTTTAAAAAAATAGATGCTCAAATTTTTATATCGTAATATAAATATATTACGATGTAAGTAACAAGTTTTTTGTAAATGACCTATTTAATTACTACCCCGTCAATGGATCTGGTCTTCAAGTTTAACCTTAAGATCATTATGAGGTAAAGATTATCGTTCATAGCAAATATCTGCGTTTCCTAAAGTGTCGGCAAGCTGGTACACGAACATAAGAATTACTTTAATTAAAAAATAAGTACTCAAATGTAATTCTAAAACGTAACTATAGATGCTGCGACAAATACCTACATGTACTTGATCTGTAGCTAAAACTACATTCGAAACGACTAAAATGAAACATTTAATTAGAACAAATACATTAAATTTCTTTGAATAATTATTGTAGAATAGGACTTAGAACTGCGTATGCAAAATATCATTTCAGATCAAATTCTGTTTCAATTAATTAATTTAAGAGATTTTTCAAAGTGGTTTAAACTGCAGTAATACAATTAGGTAAGTGATTGATGCATTGATAATCTGAAACCAAAAAGTAAAATCAATTATGCCTAGATTTATTTAATGAAGTATTTTGACAAACCATTACGCTTACCAATGCATTAAATTTTCGATCTATTTTCACACATCCATAGTACATTATTCTACTAGGGGTTTGGTCAAGAATTCGTAAGAGCAATTGGTACTGAAAACAAATTGAACACCATAATTTGTGTAAAAAACAGTGCATTAAGAATTATGTTTTAAATATTCGACGTACTTTCTCACCTCAGATTTTACATGCCATTCAAAATCCGATGTATCCAACTCTTGAAGAGTTTCTACTATTCTGTCATACTATTTAAAGCAATGAAATTTAAAAAAGTAAACTCATCAATTCAACTTTGTATCATAAATGGAGAAATACCGTTTTATAAATCCGCTCAGCAAAGTACACTTGAAGTACTCCGATACCCAAGTTGGTTGCCACAGATACCCATGCCATACTTCTAACTTGAGTAACAGTGATTGGATAAGTTGTAGGTTCCCCACTCACACCAGTGTTTTCATTCGTCCCATTTAATGACTGCAGTATTATGTAAGCTGAAATCGAGAGACTTATCACTCTGATCACAATGTGAACTGAGTCAGCCGGGGAAAGATATTCACCAAGATATTTTATTTGTTTCGATAAAATTAGAAACATTTCTTTCCATTTTGTAATTGTGTTTCCATCAAGTAGATTTCTATGTTTGACTAGTTTGTTATTTGAACAATAGCATAAAATGTGACCATGTATGTCTTTATATATTCGGGACATGACGTGACATAAGATAAAATAAAATATTTGTGCTGATAGTGTCAAGAATATCATTGTCAGGAAACCGAGTGATCGAAAAAACAAAATAATTGAAAACCCATTTTCGGTTTTAGTAAATTCAGCGAATCCCGTTAATCCCAAAAATGTTACAGGTAACCAAAAACCAATCATTTTGATTCTTTTAATTTCGTTGGCCATGTTTTCGAGATGTAGTGGGTTTGCAAACGTTTTGTAAAACTGTTGCTCGATTTCATGCCAGCCGTTTAGCATTTTCTTGGTAGGGCCAATTCGAAACCATGCAGTAAGCTCGTTTACAATAGCTTGAAAGAATCCGGAAAACATTAATGTATATGCAATTGGATTTGCGACCGAATGTGTTCTAAAATTAACAAGATTTTATGACATTATCCAAAACTATGTGTTTTAAGTTGACAAATTTATTCAACACTTACGATGTAAATACTACACTACCGCAAATAACACTAAATAAAATTTGTGCACTAACACCTCTTGCAGTAGTCCATGAAAATAGTTTGAAATGAAATAGTGGAACTTCAGGGTTGAAATTTTCTTGTTTTGAAATTAGGATGTACCCTACTTTTCTTAAGAGATTTATAAATGGCCATAAGGTTTCATTGATTTGGTTACAAGAACACACGGGTTTGAAAACGTTAAAACTCTTTTTTACTTTCATTTTTTTTAAATTTTATAGCTAAAAATTCTGTGGAATACTTTTAAGTGTTGCAACTTGTCAGTATAATATCACCATATAAATGTTTGTCCCTCATTAGATAATTACTATACGTTTATTTACGTACATAACTGAATTTCGTGATTCAGATTGCTGTCTTGGAAAATCATGCTAATCATATAAGAGTCCCACCGATTCATCTAATTAGAAAATGTATTTACGTTCACCAAACACGACACAATTTACTTAAAAAGACAATAAAGTGATGTTAATGCAATACCGAATCTGCAATGAACGCAAACAGTCATTCTTCTCGCTAATAAAACTATACTTGTCCATTTTTCGCTCTAAAAATATTGAGCCCGACAAGTACAATTCATACGTCATTACAAAACAAGCAACTATTTCAATTTACATAAATTAGCAAATTACTCAAAGTTGCATTTTGTGATTAGTTTGTCGAACAAAATTGTCATCAAATTAAATGGTGTTTGTTCCTATAATTGTTCACATAATTGCTTGTTTGAAAACGTTTTGTGATCATAAATAGGTTTCTACCGTTTTCTAGATGCAACCATTGGGAATGTTTTACCAAGTGAAATGTATTAGAAAAAAGTTCAACAAGTAGAAGCCGAGCTTATATAGCTTTTAAGGAATACAATTATTTGTAAGTTTGATTGTTCAATACTAAAAAAACATTGATATAACATTAATTTTCCTTTGGCATCGTCACGGTCTTAAAACCAATGAGTATTTCATTTAAAAGGGCCGTTGTTTACCACATTATAGCGCAAGACAAGGCGTACGGAAACCCAGACATCCTTTGGATTTCTGGTCTACTAAATGAGTCATGTAAGCTATCTTTTTAAAACCGTAAACATATTATGGTGACTTGCTCCTTCCAAAAATAAACTGTTTTCAATTTTCCAGGAAATCTATTACTAACTTTCTAAAGCAAAGGTGAAACCAGCGGTCAACATCGCTAAACACAATAACAAATTATATCGTACTATGTTAAGTTTTAATTATATTTTAAGATGACGTAAACACTTGTTTTCATACTATTCCAAAAACAAACCACTTTAACAACGCAGTACCCACCCAGGAACCGTAGTAGTATATGGAAGTATATCTTATACTTAACCTTTTGATTCGAGTTCATATTTTCAAACGACTGCTACATGTATATTAAAGCATAGCGGTTTCCTACTGATGTAATCTTTTTATTTCGTAAGCGTTTATTACGTGTTATTTTGCTTAAACCTTATCCAACTGGGTCCAGGTGTAAACGGGTTTCCATATTCCTTATCTGACAATTATTTTTCAAAACATGTTTTCAATTAGTTCGTTGTTTTGTTCTTAGATAGTGTCGGTTTTAAACCACATTCCAGCGATTTTCAAACTCAGTCTTAGCTTGAATAACTACCAGAACCACTCATAATTTGGGTTACTAAAGAAACTTGCAAATATTTTTACTATAATTCTCCTAATTCTCGAAAGCTTTTTTTTCAAATGGCTTCAAAAATCCTGCCGTTTTTGAAAACGGTTTCATTCCGGAAACTTTTTGCAGTAGAACTTTACATTTTACAAAAACTTTCAAATGGATATTTTCCCCTCAAATCAAATAAAAATTCTTTTTCCCTTGTTGAAACATCCTTTGGTACAAATACCTTCCTTTGCCTAAGAGCTGCTCAGATTGGTCACTGTATATTATATTTTCTAAAGTATGTATTTCTTTTGGTAGAATTCCTGCAAACCGATACTAAGATATCTGGAAACCTATTTACTAGAATAAGTATATTGCTGGTTCCAGCTTACTATTTCTTTCACATAATATCTTTTCCGTTGCACAAATCAGAAGAGTTTGCGAAAGCATGTAACA
>JAQFXM010005863.1:0-14199 GCA_034693345.1 Entomobrya multifasciata | reverse complement strand
AATAAGTTTGCAGCTCATACTGAAACTTGGCTTCTTGTGAATCATTTCTATTACAATTATGAATGCGTGTATTCTGTCGAAATACTGAAAACGCGAGTAAATCAAACAAAGGAAACTGTGTACGATTGAGAGCCACAGCGAACGATGAACGAATTAACGAACGTAAGCAAAAACATGTAAATCACGATAATGTTAATTCGATACTGAATGAGATCAATCGGAGATGATAAATGTGGCAAAAATTCTATGAGGAAATTCATTTTATGAGGAAAAAATATTTGCCATTTGCCTGCCTATTCATTTACCTGAGAGAATTTTTTAGATTTTATGATAAATGGATTTTATGATATTGTTTATGCTACAATTATTGGTGAGTCAAATAGTTAATACTAGGGCAAGGAGAACCCAAGTTACTTACAATGCATTATTTATCAAACACATAAGCTATCAGATTTTATCAGATCTTCGAGAAACGACACTTCATAATTTAAATCATGATTTGCTAGTACTCGGCTAATCATAATAAAATATTTTGTAGTTGTAGTCAGATTAAATCTTTTCACATTTCACTTGTCTTCATAACATCATAACCATACGCATCGGTAGTTAGTTATTAGTAAAATGCAAGACTTCTGGCCCAATTCATTGATCCGAATTATGAATTCTTCTATAGCCAGCATTATCTTTTGCTTTCGCTTCAAGTCTATGTAATTTTTCTATGGCCGAAGCACTTATTTAAAACTTAACTGGCGTACAGAATTACGTTCACTGGGTGGTGGGGATTAAGTGAGCTAAAAGTATTATATGCTCACAATCACAATTCACAATAGCCAGAATCAGAATACAATACTTACTTCAATCATAGGTTTTTACTGAACTCTCACTACTTTTAGAAATGGAATCTTTTTGGTCGACGTTAAAAGGATTTAGTGAGACAAAGGGCAAAAGTCAAGTGCCTTGTAGGTTGCATATTGTACTGTCACTGTGACTTACGACACGTGACTTAAACTAGTTTTAAAAGGTGACACACGACTCATCAAACAATCAGTTAATTAATTCGTGCCTCTGACTTTTTTTTTAATGAAGCATGAGCACCTTGTTGTTTAAGCACTTCAGCTTTCATTTTCCTGCCAGCCAGAATGCTGACAACAGGTTTTTATTGCAAATTGTAACGTTTTTAAAACTGATTTTCCTCAAATTCAATATTCATCCAGTAACACAGTCAGTAATTTAGTATTTACTCAAATAAATATGTGTGTAGATCAGTATTTGGTCACTCACCATCGCCGCCACAAACACTTACATGTACATGCATGATATATAATCTTGTCGGTTTTAGGTTTAGTTTTATCACTTTATGCTCATAATTCGTTCATAACATCCAAACTTTTCCATTAAATCAACACTTGACATGAAATACTTTGTTTTTTACATGTGATTCCCTTTTGCTTTACAATTTTTTGCAATTTTGCCATTCTGCAAATGAACTGTTGGACAATGGGAATGGATAGCTTTTTTTGGGAACACTGCAAATTGTGGTGATATTGTGCAAAAATTAAATGCCCTGATTTTACAGTGCATAGTTCGTTTTTTTCAAGTGCTAAAATGACCACATAATTTGATCTCTTGCTTAAGCTCGCATTAATGAACATGAATATCATACATGAATTACAAATACAGGTGCTTGCCCTCTTTTGATAGTAAAAATTTGCACATTATTCCCTCTGGATCTTGATTGTAATTCCCATCAATTTATTAATGTAAATCAACAAAGTTTCAATTCATAGCATGCCATGTCATTTTGATCGGTTTTATATGTTATTCACTTGATTAAACACGTCTACTCTGAAACTGATGGTTTCGGGCAGTGGCAGGACAAAACCAAAAATTGATATGATTTTGATAAGCTATCAAAATTACTACATAAAGGCGATTTGCACACGGCACTTTACATTCAGTGAACCAAAGAGTTCGTTCTGGGAAGCTCGCAGTAATATTCACCATACACCAAATTTTTGCACACGACCCAGTCCCTTACCTCAAGTGTCAATTAATTGTGGCAAATCACAGGAGTGCAAAGTGTAGACTCCCACAACTTTACCGTGGTCGTGTTTGTGCTTTTACATAATTTAATGTTTACATTTGACGTAATACGTAGAAAAGTTATTTACTAAAATCAATCCACGCATCCTGTTTCTCTGGTTGGATGACTTGTATAAATACGATACTTCTTAGCTCATTTCTCCGTCGGCTTCTGAAGCTCTAAAAAGGTTCCAAGGTTCGTTCGATTTTACTTCTCTTTAAAAAAATTATGTAACGAAGTTTATGAGATAAAAGCTCTGATATGCATGCGGTGGTGGGTGAGCGCTACCTGAGTGGAAAACTTAATGCACGAAATTAGTTTACACCTGATTGACTTTCGGCTTGGCTGTCAAAAACGATGTTTGCTCGCAGTTTAGTTGGGGGAGAAAACGAAAACCTGCATTGTTGGCATACCTATTTTAGTCAAACTGTCACTTTCCGTTGGAATTACATAAGAATTGCTTGAGCATGAATTTGCCGTAAAACTTTGAAATCAACCAACACATTATATTTTGCTATATTTTGTATTTTGACTTCGGCTACCTGTGCATATGCATATTTGTATAACTATTACTCAATTTTTAGACCCTGAGGTGGCATTTCTGTAATAAAATTGTTACGATGTCTTTGCACTTCCAGTCAAATTGCGTATACAAGGTCACTTTGCGAAATAGGTGCGTTGTTATACATAATGAATAGAAATTGTCTAGAGATTTAGATTCACTTTCCCTGGTTAATTATCTTAAAACGAACAAAACAATTTTAGCTTATTGACTTAACATTATTTGCAATTCCTAAACATAAGTATAGTTGGTAGTGACTGTGGCAGAATTTGAAGTATTGAAGTTGATTGAAGTGAACTTCCGATAGCAGATTCTTTCATCGCCCCATTATGATGCATGTTGTGTTGTAAGAGGTGCTGTTGGCTGATATGTTGGCATGAATTGTGCTGCATAATGCTTACAAACTATGAAGACAACATTTTCCAATATTACATGTTCAAATCACCACTTAACATAAGTGAAAGTGAAGCACTTTTTGGTACTCTTTGCTACAACAAAGGACTCTTACGAGTCGAATCCTCGGGTATGCATACATAGTAGATCCATGCATAAGATCATGAAAATGTTATTATGCAGTTTTATGAGAACAGAGTTCAGAGTAAAAGCTTGGTTAGAAAACTTTCTTCTAACGATATTATAATATTTACCACTTTCTTCTTCTAATGATACTTTGATACTACTTTCTCTCTGAATGAATGGGATTGTTTTCATTCTTCAACATTTGAATAATCTTACCATGATTGTTGTGTGAATAAGCAAGTTTACCCTTTCTCCGTTTTACTTTGATTTTGAATGCTTACATGATTTAAGTCGTAAATAAACTTATTGAATATCGTGAGTCACGCCAACCTGAGTGTACAAATTTGAAAGTTTCAAAACGCGAATCTCGTTACATTGAGGGCAGTTTTTTAATAAGAAGTTTTCAAAATGCCAAGTTGGTCATGTGGGTCACCGGAGAAAGTGGGTCATATGAGGTATTTACAGGTGCAACGCTGTACTTGTATGTATGTTAAGTGTATTTTATGTTCCGTCAAGCAATAGTTCGGTTTCCCGTTTTTGACACAGATTCTGGTTGAAAGTTCCATTTTGAGCTAAAAAGGTGTGGGATTTCCCAGCTTATACATAGTTGAAATGAAATGACAGTGTGATTTCATGCACAGTGCTTTTATAACATCATCAGCACTGGGTTATTGACTAATTCAAAATGTATCATGTTTACAGGTTTTTAGCTGTCGGCCCATGCATCATTTTCGTCTGAAAATTTTATAACTTTAACCATGATCACTCCACAACAAAATATTTGACAGCTTACTCAAACCGCAAAAAACCAGTTCTAATGAATTTTAAATCGTTTATCAACATCAGGGCTGTCAACTTTTTTGTTGCGTAAACCATTGCTAAAAGAAATCTATTATTAGAAAAAAATACAAAATACTAATACCTCAACAATACAACATTAGTACAAACGGAGGAACACTGACCATTTTTTATTTGTCTCCAACCAAATTCTCTGTATTAAAAAGAATGGCTATTTCAGTTGATAAATGGCTTGTGATGGCCCTGCTGACCATTCTATCAATATTTCTTGGAATGATACCTTACATGATGGTTCGTCGCAGAAAGTACATGTTTATCTCACTCAACTCATCAACGTACAAGGTCATCCTAACGATTCTCTCCTGCTTTGGAGCCGGAGTCCTCTTCTCCACATCAATGTTACACTTACTTCCAGAAGTCCGGGAAAGCTTTGCTGAAATTCCATCAGTTTGGACAAAACTTGACACGCATTTTCCTCTAGCAGAAATTGTAGTGATATGTGGCTTCTGCTTAATATATATTGTTGAAGAAGTAGCACATTTCATCATGGTTGACGGCCATCATGGACATCACCATCACATAAATACTGTAGCTCGTCACAACTCAATCGCTCATGGCGTGCCAATTCCTAATGTAAAAGGTTCGACAGCCTCTTCATCAAGAGGATCTATCGTTAATCATCTTCCAGCCAATCCCTCAATCTGCATAACTGTTCCAGATGAAGATGAGAAGAAATATGAGGATGATCAACGCAATAAAATGTCTTCCATTACGGAGTCAACGGGAACAAGTATGGAAGAGCAATGTCCCGATGATAGCTCAAACTTTGCGACATCTCTTCGCACATTCCTTGCTCTTATTGCTCTTTCCTTCCATGCCATTATGGAGGGCGTTGCGATTGGATTACAGGTAAAAATGACTTTCACTTAATTTTTTTTACTCTCAGAAAAAGTTTGATGTCCGCTTAATAATAGCTGGGAGTTCAATTTTGTCAAGAGTTTGTACTTCATACTTTGGTTTATATTACAATATTACGGATTCGACTTTTTTTGATGGTGACATATTGTCGAGTTTCAATTCGCAAGTAATATTCTGTGTTTGACATTTACATAATACCTATATATATTATGTGAATGTGTTGCTCAAAAGAAAGGAAGTAGAAAAAGTTTAACCTAAAACGAAAAAATACTTTCACGAATTTAGGGCAAAGGAAATCTCAAATTTTCAAGATTATTTTTTCCCGTTGCAGGATTCTTCGAACGTTTGGGTGATGTTTGGTGCAATCGCCTCTCACAAATTTGTAATCTCATTCTGTATGGGGATGGAACTTGTCGCCTCTCAAACTAAAGTACTAACATATCTCTTCTCAATAATATTCTTTGCTGTCATTTCACCAGTCGGTATTATCATTGGATCTCTCCTGGCATCTGATGACTCCACTCAAAGTGTACCTGTGACGGTGATAGAGGTAAAAAAAAAGTAAAAATTTATAGTCTCGACAGACCAAGTATTTCTTTTGGGATACGCACTATTACCCCAACAAATTCAATTCTTTGAGTTTCTTCACCAATTGATAAAATGAATTGTGAATGTTTATTCTTAAAATCTATTGTTGATTTCTAGGGATTAGCATGTGGAACACTTCTTTATGTAGTTTTCTTTGAAATTCTCAACCGTGAACGAGAAAGGAAAAGCTATTCCATGTCAAACGCGAAAGCAATAGGATTCATCCAGTTTGTCGCGTTGGTGGTAGGCCTCGTGGGCATGGGATGTCTTCTGACATTGACGCATGGGCATGGGTCTGAAGCTTCCGACCATGAACATGACGATCATGATCATAGTCACTGATGCAAATAGTTTCCAAGTAGTTAACCTTTAAGTTACGTGTGTAATATATTGTATGTAATACAGATACAAATGCTATTGTGATAAAATGTATGTTTATTCATTTAAAAAAGATATAATATGCTTTTCAAAGAAAAAGTACTAAGCTGTACCAAAATTGAAAAAAAACTACTCAGTTTAAGTGTAGGATTTTCTCGAAAGTGACGCCTGACAATTTAAGCTGTTTTTAGATAACGACAACCTGATATAAATGGCAACAAACTTACGGTGTTTGGAGTAGTGTCAGTTGTCTTTGTTGTAAATTTTAAGCTACACATAAAATGCTTTAGAAATACTGTTTATACAATACCTTTGTATGCTGTCTGATCTTGTTTTTTGAAAACTGTGCATTCTTTTATCGAGTTAGAGTTTCTACTGAAGGACAATTTTGTATGATAAAAATGCAACGTTATTTGACCATTAACCATTATATAAATATAATTTTATACAGGAGCATGAAAAATTTCCATCAACATCACTTGGCATCGCCGGTTTTATAAAGTGTATCCAAACCTATTATGAAAGTGTCAACTCAAATAAATCTAAACGAACTAAAAAACATTAAATCATGAATAAACTCACATATTGCCATTTCAAGTGTTTAGGTTTGAAAGAAAGCATCCGGGTTGAATAAACTTTACCTGGATCCTTAGGTGACTTATTTTTCCTTTCACGACTAATAGGATGTAAGTAGGTTGAACTTTTGAGCTTTTTCAGCCAGACCACTCCATCTAATTTCCTCGCACAACATGTCAACGTTCGTTTCGTTTCTCAAATTCGTTCAAAATTAGGCCATTCAATGCAAATGCAAATTTTTCAATAAAAAAAGTTCATCAACTGAAAAAACTCATTCATGATTCAAAGCACCAGATAATTTCAAGATTTTATTTTAAGAAACCGAAATGCGTATTGGGATGGAAGATACTTGAAAGTACGTAACAGGATACTGTTTTCCCATGCTTTTGCTTTCCCTTTTCACAATCTTTTTTTTCCGCATAAGCTTATAATCACCCCCGCCGGGAAACATACCTACGTATTATGGCACAGTTTGAGTAGGTGTTTCGTTACAAACAACTCAACTTCTTTAATCACAATATCTCTTTTCCCCAAACTGAATACTGATTTCTCAAGTTACAACTTTCAGTCTCATTGAATTTTGGTTGGAATGGAATTCAAAATACATCAGATATTGAACACTAGACTAATATGTTAAAGTGAAAATGTTTCACAACAATGGAGCTATTCACACATATATACATTTACCAGATCAGGTCCACGTCCATGTTTTCTAATATTTCATACTCGTGAAACAAGAATTACTTAGACATAAGGTTTTGGTTAAGACCAGATAATATTTTTAACAGATAACATAATTAAATGACTCAGCATGACTAGAATTAAGTAATCTAAGCCATGCAGTACGTGCAGTACGTGACGGCACTCATTGAATGAGGATTATGTATAATGTTACGTAATTTCACGTGAGGATAATCTGTACCTATTTAGTTTCTACAGTTTAGTATCTACTATATAAGGTTTACTTTAACTACGTGTATGAAAGCTATTTATATAAGCTTAATTAAAACACTATTAACTGCATCAAGTTCACTAACTCGCATACCGTGTTAGCAGAGATGTATTTTAAATGAACTATGATAACATTGATAACGTATACACATAAATCACGATAACAAATTGCTGAATTGCACATTCTTTTGTTCTTGTTGTCAGAGCTGTACTCTTACAATACATATTGTACACCTTATTGCACAAAGTACCACAACATTTGCAAATATAAATAGTAAATGTAGATAATTTTCTTATACAAATGACAAACTTTGATATATTTGGTAGATGTGAAGATAATTTGTGAATAGTTGGACATGTTTTCAAAAATTTCACCTTTCGAATTCCAAAGTCTTATAAAACTCTATACTTATATACTATACTATTATTTAAGATACAAATAGCATTAGAATCTTTCTTATAATATAAGTTAGCAATACTTTAAAGTTCATTTTCATGGCACATTTCCCACTTTTCTAGAACTGGTTTATAATATAAGTATGTGGTCCTTGTACATAAAATCTGTTTTTTTTTAATTTTATCAATTTTGTAAATAAGTACATGTATACAATAAAAATACGTTGTTCTGAAGTGAAGTTCATAGTTAGGTGCTTTTGTACCTTTTCAATTTCAAAGATGCAGCAAAATGATACTGCCATGCTCTTTCAAAATATGGATTACTCACGCAACAATATGTATATAGTTCGAATTTACTGGTTGACTTGATTATACAAAAATTGGACTAAAAATCAGTTAACAGTAATCCAATAGACAAAACATACCAAAATTGGTCAATTTTTACAACATCTAGTTACTAGTTTCGATTCATTTAACTGCTTTCATATTTGCCCAACCGTAGTTTTAACTAATTTATATACCAATCAACTGAATATACACTACATTCTCGACTATATAAGTCAGGCAATTATTGTTATAGGGCTTTTCAAATATATTATTAATTTCAACGACACGACACAGTTCACATCATTTATAACTTTCAAATAGACCTACTGCTCTGTTTCTCGCAGAAACTGACTTTTAAATATATAACAATCATAATATTTTATATGACTTTATATTGATGATATTTCTCGATGCAGTCATACAGTGTTCTCTGTTCTCTGATGGTTTATATTTCTGCAAGTAAAAGCAAAGTAAAAGCAAGTATGAGGAAAGAAGTGAAAACACCACTGCACTGTGGCTGTGTCGCCGTGAGTGACTCTGGGTCTAGGCTTTATGCAGAGTCATTTTTTTGTTTCTTGTTGATTTCGAAGCACCTTGTTAAATTCGTTTTGTTGCTAATGACTTCTGACTGAACTGTAAAATAAAAAGCACATCGGAGTAATACAGTTTGTGTACTTCATTTAGTCCCATTGATAACAATATAATAAGTACTTAAAAATATGACTGTGAATTTTCAAAACTTCTAGACGTATACAATACTATCACATCCTTCCATACATAACATACTATCCATTATAGAATCTCAAAAACTTGTTTCTTGTAATAAATCGTTAAACCAGTACAAATAATATATTTTCTCGATATTCTGGTTCATTATTCCAAACATACGCGTATACTCTTGCCTGAAAAGTTAACATGACCAGAGACGTTATCGTGTCATCAAGGTATCAAACCAATGAGTTAATTACACAACATGAAGGGACGCCTAGACCGGCAGGCTGATCCCCATATTTATTGTTTGATGCGTTCAATTATAGTATCATTCCATCCAACCCAATCACAAACACTGGTTTTTACGCAATTACACAAATTGTAGGAAGTAATGTATACCATGGACCCATACTGATTCGTGCAGAGGATGTTTGCATAAAAGTTCTGAAACATATTTCCTTGGACATTTTTTAGAAAACTTAACAGGGAAATAGTTCACAATGGTAAGGACTAGGACTAATAGGGAATGTAATAAATATTTGTATTAAAGAAATTAATAAGTTTCCTTGAATTTCATAACGGCAATTTCAAATGTTCTAAAGAAACAAACCATCTCAACAGTAGTTCTGCTGATTAATATAAAAATCGGATAAAACTCAAGTTCAAAAAATTACTTCGAACTATCGGTTATCTTTAATCTCAAAATTTGTAAGTGACCTTTTATAATACTCTGTGTTGTCATAAGGCCTGGTTGTAACACGTCAAGTATTATACGTCAGAAACTTGGAATTTTACTTCCAGTTTGACATTGGTGTGCAACGATCCATTTGGTTTGGAATGATGGTGATGATGATGATGATTGTTCACGTGAGCGGCATTGTTACAAAGATGATTCACCGGTGTGATTTCTGTTAAAACAATTCCCTGTGACCGTGAATGTGACCCTGAGTGGGATAGACTAGGTGGTCCAACAAGCAGTTCTCTTTCCCTTCGTGGCCTCTTCCGGAACCGTTCACCACAGCATTTGTTCACATTTTCCTGTACAACAAACAAATCAAAATGAATTAGGCTGTAAAATAATTATTCACTATTTAATTTTCAAGACTCATTCATATTGAAGCTGACTACAACTAGTACACTCATTTCACTAATATTATGTACTTCGACTTTCTCCAACAAAAACTCACACACTGCAGACGAGTCAATAACAGGTCTAAAAACTACATTTTCAATCGAACACCATAAATGGATCAGTAAAGAGATAAAGAGAAAGAAATAAAGATAGAGAGAATGGAATAGAGAGAGAGAGCAGGAGAATGTGGGTATGAAGCCAGGCTTAAAATGTTGAGCTTCATACTGACGCAACAGACTTGGAAAACAGTTTTTTTTGTCACGAGCATTCCGAAATTTCCATCTGTCTCAAGTCGCCCTTACAGCAGCATCCGATCATCCAGTATACAATATGTATATTGGCTTGGCATCGGAAAATAAGTAAAAATAAAAAGTAACTGTTTTGCACCATATTTTTAAAAGTATACAACCTCTGCATTACCAGAAGTGGTATTGGGTGCTAAGCTAGAGATAAAAAGTAAAACGTTCCAAGTATTTCTTTGTTGTTAATTGAAATTTTACATAACAAACTGACTTGACTAATACTTGAAAGGGGAAAACGAAAGATGATGGAATTTGGAACTGCTCGTCAGATAAATCAAAAAATGAGAGAGTCCTCTAAGAAGTCTTAAAGATGTTAACTATTTTTTTATATCTTACAATTACAATCTAGGACAAACACTTGAAGGGATCATTACAAATACATTAAGAATGCTACAACGTGCAGTTTAAACCGTAGGAAAATTCCTGGATAGCATTTTTATCGATTCTGAGTAAAAAATGCTATTAAAAGCATTATATTATGTATGTATGTATATACATCTTGCGCAACATCATTTCAGTTTGCTTTTTACTGTGAAAATGTACTTGTACTACGTATGTAATATGTAAACTTAACTTGTTCTTAAAAGTAGAGTTAAAATTTAATTTCCTCTCATAATAAAGTACTAAATAACCAAATATATTTGACACACATTTTTCACAGAAACGCCTACAAATCCAAATGATTTTTTGAAATGTAACCCTTTGTATGTATTTTTACATGTAAATTTAATTTACTTTGATGATTATTTTCTAGAGAAAACTAAATGTGTGCTATAATTTCTTTGGAACATGGATCACTTATACAATTTCTACTTATAAATGTAATGAATACAAAAGTTTCTAAATTGTTTGCTTGTGCACAAAACTGTGAGAACTTGTAAACGACAATGATATGTATGCCTAAAAAACACAATCAACTAGTTATTTTTAATTCTTTAAATGATAATTTACAAGCAAATTCTTGTACAAACAGTAGAGAAATCCAGTTTACTTTGATTCCCTAAAGCTCATGTTTAATGAGGTTTTTTACATCACTACACGATTCTAATGCATACATCAGTTCAACAAAGCTACAAAGACCAGCATGCAACATAAATATACTAATGGAAAGTAGAGTGCAATACAATTTATATTAATTTTAATTTAATAATTAAAGTCACATTCACAAAGCCTCATATACACGCAAGCATTTTGTGTACGTATTCACCGAAAAACTTTGTGAACACTGACCTTTTATTTAATTTAACTGAGACAGCGAGCTTGTCCAGTCCAAATTGGTATTTTCATCGAGCAACAACAACGCTAACAATAATACGTACATCCTCTTTCTCAAAAACCGTTTCATAACAATGGGAGCAAAAATCGTAAAAATTTCATTCGAAACAATTCAAAAACTTGGTATTGTTTAATAAATTGCATGACATGGTCGGTAGTTATCATTTAAAATGAACATGATAAGACAGTAATACTAAATAATTATAGGTGCACATGTAAAAAGTAGTAAAAGCATTCAGTATAGTACTTTTTAGTTTTAAACAACTCATTTAAGTACTTTCTCCGCCAAAAATGGGGTTTAAAGGCGAATGCAAAAAAAAATCAGATAAAAAACAGTACCAGATGCATGCAAGTACTGCTAGTGTGCTACTTACTACATTCCGTTGCCAGATGGTAAAAATTTTAACGGTTGCAACTAGTTGTAAAAAACCTAGAAAAATGTGTTACACAAAATGGTACGGAAAAAAATGCTTTTAGAAATGAATACAAGTTATATATATACATATGCGGCAGAATCTCCAGAGATGTTTTTTGGTATGTGGTCGAACCGAACACTGTTAGTGGTGACGGAAGAGCGCGTGGGTGGTTGGCATGTAATGTAATGTATTTTTTACTTAAAGACAGGAAGCATTGTGAATCGAAAAACAAGTCATCTGATCATGAAGCCATTAAAAAATTCAAATTGTTCTTTTGTTTCTTTACAAGAAAAGGGGGTTTCCTCTTAGAGGAAATCAAATTAACATGAAAACTTTTGGGTTTGACGTTTGGTGAAAGTTAATATTACCATCATGGTAAGTTTAAATTCAATGGAAAAACTTGATTACTAAAGAAAAAAGCGACATAAAAGATATTGTTAGTCTTCATATAATTGACACAGTTTTATTATTATTTATATTATAATATATATTCAGTATCTAAAAACTTTTTTTTTGCAGGAATTCCATGTGACACAGTAACACAGATAATTTGTAAATTATTAATAATAATAAAGATAGCAATAATAATATTGTTTTAAATAGCTCAATAATTTGTAATTATATGTATGTATTTTATATGTATAATATGTATTTACAGACTTTCTATATAAATTAAGCTATATAATCGCCCTCATTTCGACTGCGCACAGCGACCTAACCTTACCTTGTTACTATTTTTAACCTGCCTTATGCCTCACATTATTTTATTTTTATTACCCATAATATTGCAAACCAAACGAACAAAAAATCTATTCAAAAATTCTTGGAAATTTTCCATTCTTTGCTCATTTATTTTTTTGGTATGTTCAAACTTGTTTATGACAACCTGCCTCCCCCTGACGCAATCAAAAAGTATCACTGTACAATAAGTGCTTGTTTTTTGTTTGTAAAGTGACTTTCGCAATCCACTTTCTATTGTCCTGGAATAAAAGTTTCATATTTTTGTGGTTGAAGGAACTGATTTTTTAAACAGGAAATTATATATGTATGTGCGTAAATAGTAAATAAAAAGTGTGGTTTCCACAAGTGACTGAAAGCTTCGTCGTAATTTTGTAATCAAAGTTAATTTAGTGTACAAGATTCCTGCAAAATTGTTTTCGTAATTAATACAAATATACTATGTGTGTGTTTGTGTTGTAATTTGTGTATGGTTTCTTTTTTTTCTATTTTGCATTTCAGTCTTGATGTT
This sequence comes from Entomobrya multifasciata, assembly GCA_034693345.1. Taxonomy (NCBI): domain Eukaryota; kingdom Metazoa; phylum Arthropoda; class Collembola; order Entomobryomorpha; family Entomobryidae; genus Entomobrya; species Entomobrya multifasciata. Next base: position 1,018 of record JAQFXM010005863.1, on the reverse strand, counting down.
TTAAATGCTTCCCATGATTTGCGTTCAAGTGCGCCATTCATCAGTGCCAAGCCAGGTCGTTCATCCGCATCAAAAACGCAAAGTTTCTATTACAGTAACTTTTCGTGTAGTAAATGCCTACTTTCTCCGCCTATTTTGTATGCATATGCGTACTATATATACATGTATTACCTTGTTATAATAGTTTACATGAATGTTTTCTAAGCATTAAAAGCTTTCCACAAATATGCCGTGTTTGCGTCGAAAGTTGAATGAGAATATTGACAATTACATAAGCGAAGAAATGAAGACAAGGTTATTCTGTGTCATCATCAGTCAATCCACCTACATCAAAGTGTCATCCCACCCAGGGCCGAGAAGTCACCAGCTCTAATGCAGAGTATTTCAGCCAAAACAACACTTAGGTAGAGAAGATTTTCTCTTTTTGCGAAGAAGCAACATGACTTGAATCCGTCCATTTGCAAAACAACAAAATCTAAAAAGTGAACAACTTTGATCTCTAAGTAAGTAGCTTATAGCTACCAAACATCCATGCGTAAGTGAATTTTTTTTTTCTCCAGGCGTTCGACACAATACTTAAAATGGAAGAGAAAGGAACGAGTATTACGAATTACTATATCAATTATGTAGACAGATTCTTATTTATCTAATGGCATACCCAAAAGCAATCTATTGTTCCTATATATCCTATCAATAAATTTAAGCGCACCGCACAAACCACGATCAATCTCAATATCTCTACCTTTAACTTCAAATCATTCATATATGTATACTAAAAAACAAGCCCTCACACGGCTGAACTCATTTCTCTCAAAACCTCATCCATATCATACTATATATAGAGTGATCGCGCCGCAACAACGGCATACATACTATACGTTTCGCTAACTGCATGCATTCTAAATAAGTAGAAAACTCCATGTCAGACTACAATACATTACAGCTGACTGCGTGCATGTGCATATTGAAATTAAAAGGAAAGTGCAAATTGCATACACCAATACTGAATGGCCCCATC
>JAQFXM010005862.1:0-14200 GCA_034693345.1 Entomobrya multifasciata | reverse complement strand
GGTGCTGATACTTGCACCGAATAGTTGCTACTCGTAAATAGCTTGATTTCTTTAACAATTGAACGAACAAAGGGATTATATTTTAGGGATTTGAATGTGTAACAATTGGGACATGTAAAGTAGTGGAAAATTTTCTAAGTCTATTTATAGAACAATGAAAAGCCCGTTTGCACCCAAACAGACTTTGACATTTTTTTGAATTTTTTATTTGTCAATTTTTTGTCAAAGTTAACATTCACCCACCCACACATAAGATCATCCAAGTTTACAGACAAACGCGAATGTAGAGTGGAGTACTATATCCCAGTTTCCTAATTTTTTAACAAATTTACACAGATCAAAATGGAAAAAGAGAAAAGTTGTTTGATGATGGGCTAAAAATATAACTGCCTATTTCACAGTAAAATATAAAAAATGGATCGAAGTCACAAGAGCTGCATAATAAAACCCTTCTCTTCTTCTCTGTACTTTGCCGTTAGAAGTACTTCCATATTTATCAAACAAATTGCACATTTAAATTTACATTACTATCGCGAAAAAAAACCAAACAAATATTCACAAATTTTGCAACATTTGTCTTTAGTCTTATGCCCTTTTATATCCAATATATATCCATCTGCCTGTCAAAAACCCCAATCCTTTTAGTTATTAAGAATCTAATATTTTATTTAACAAATTTGATCATTTAATTTATTATTTTAGAATAGTCGACGTTTTTATTGTTTTCCAATGACTTATGTCCCAATCCTACTAATTTTTAATTATACCTTTAAAAGGCACAATTATGAAGGTGAGTTTCTCTAGATTTTAGTTTATTCGCCATAAACTCAATTCCATTTCAGGCCATTTCCACTTTTTCCAGTCTTTCGTGTAAAACAAGCGAATCTATGACAAAGTGAGTGTAAAACAAACCATTTTTATGCACAAAAACCCCCATTTTAAAATCAATTAATCAGTGTCTGTTTTGCCAGGCCACAGGACACCAAAAAAAAACTTCTCTCTTTCTATTTTATTTGACCAAGGCTATGCATTTTACATTTACAGAAAAAAGGTTGTAGTGCAAATCGTGACTAGTACTACCATACCACCACCTTCGCCACCACTATACAAGAACAGGAGCATCATTTTGTCATGATTCAAGTTGAAAATGTCACAGAACAGTCATCAACGCCATCAAAGTCAAGTCATCAGATCAAACACATTTGGCTGATATGCTGTTATACTCTGTTGAATAATTGATGCGATTTTTTATTACATTTCTTCCAAACAAACATTTTTTACATAAATTTCTACTTAACCAGCCACACAACACTTTAATGAAATAATGCAAATGAGTAGTTTTTTCTTTCTTAAAAAAATGTAAAAATTCGTTCAAAACCAGCTAATTGGCCCCATCAAACCAAACCAGTGAACTTGAGAATATAAAAGCCAACAATGGCATAAATAATGTGAAAACAAAGCAAAAAAAACGGAATGGGATATGATATGCCTAAACACGTGGGTGTACCTAACAACCTGTAAAAAATTAAAATGTCTGAATATTAACCTGGCCTGGGTCACCGTGAACCTATTTTACTTCTCTTAAGGAATATATTTTTTTATGTTTAATTTAATATATTAAAAATGTGCAATAAAATATGACTGCATGGCTAATTAATTAGAAGATGAGCAAATGCTTGATGCAGTTGAATCTGATTTACATAACAATTGCCATGTATTTTTGGCAGTGCAGTGGACTGGCTCATCTTCAAATAAAATTGATGAGCATTTACTCACATGACATCATCGTAGTCGGAAACTTGAGAGACTTGAGGAAAGATTCATGACATATTTATAATCATGATGATCATGTGAGCAAGGCATGATAAAGCATGGAACTGCTTCCGTTCTGCAAGAAATCGATGATAAGTGCAGGAACAATAAAAACCAACAGTAAATTTCGCTTTTTAAGAGCATGTCAACGAAATAAAACCAAAATGTAAATTGTGACATTGTAATGAAATGTTATACACACGCATCACTATAAAATATTTGATCAAGTCAAGAGAGAAAACAAGGTGATGTGATGAGGTGGAATGATAATCAAATAAAACGCTTCGGGAACGGTTTCGAGCAAAATTAAGAATAACACGACATTTGAGTGGTTGGTGAGCAAGTAGCAAACTTGATAGAGTGCCGCCGTTGGGAAGGATTATTGCATCTTGAACATCTTCTCGTTGTCATGACAACGATGGTGTAGATATGCATACTTGGGTGCAATGACAACAATGACAAATAATTACATGGCTGGTTGAACCTGAACGAAACATCTTCGTCACTACCTGCTTTAAGGGTTGTCCTTTTATAACCACTTTAATTATTCCATGTTTTCCATTATTCCAGTCTAGATCACGTACACAAAAATGTATGCGTACGCATAATACTATATATTTATGCATTTATAGCGTAATAAAAAAAGTGAAGACGATAAACCTATTATAATTATTAGAAGCGGTAATGTAATAAAATGATAATCTATACAAGAAGATGAAGATGAACAAGGCTACCTAAAATGACTCTTCTTCGCCAGAAAAAAATGTATTTGGCTTTTTGCTAAAAAAATAGTTTAAAGCTGCTTACCCTGCCTGCCTACTAAAATACTAGAGAATTCTACAAAATGAAATGGAGTTTTTATGCAAATTAAAATCTAGATTGGCTAATTAAATAAACTGATGGATGGGGAGCATCATTATGATGAACATGATCATCATCAAAATATATCGTATCACTTTTTATATCTCATTTCCTTTATCCTTCAAAAAGAATTAGTTACACTTATCCGCGTGTCTTCTTCTTCTGGTTTGGGGTCATCCTCAAATCACATACACACCAGCAAAAGTCTAATTTACTTCAATAATGCTTTAATTTATAAACTCTGAAAAGAGTGCGTTTAGCGTTCTGTTTAATTGGACGTTCCCTTTGGTTCCATTCCATATTATGATTCTTGTGTTACCAGAGCCAAGCGAACGAATAGATTAGATTTTTTCAAAGAATCGAATCAAATATCTATGAATGCAAGGTCAATTTTACCCTTTCTGTTTTCAGGTTGTCGTGCAATTAACAATGGAATGTCGAGTCGCATGCATCATGCATGCACCCATCAAAGAAATTGTCTCGCTTTTTGTTTCATCTTCATTTCATCTTTATTTGTTCATCTGAACCCGATCAAATTGCATGAAACTGAACTGAATTGTATTATGCCACTTGATACACTACTCCCAATCAATAAAACAAATAGTAAGAAATCAGATGTATAGAAGTAGAAATTGCATAATTTAAACGGTTTTGAAAAATAATGCTCTATTTTGAAGATTTTTTAATCATCAGATCGGTAGTCCAGGTCTTCTTGGGTATGGATGTAGAGATATTAAGTAATTAAGTAGCCGAAATTAAAATGTAGAAATTAACCTGCTGCTAACAGCTAAGAACACAATTTGTAGACAAACGGACAGCTATAACAATTTGGACATTCCCATAAATTGGCTTTAGTTTTTTTTGCAAATAATGTGTAAAAATGCAGCGCATTCTCTTTTCCTTGATACGTCTTGTCTTCAAATCCTTTCCTGAAATTCTCACTCTGATTGCGTTAGTTATGCATTTTTATTAAACGTAACAAGAGCGTTTTTTATCCAGCTCATCTCATTATGCAGTTTTGTTGCTGTTTTGTTTAAACAATGAAATAACGTGACAGTAATGTTGAATCATCTTCTTCTTGCTCTTGCTAGGTAACGTTATAGTTTATGGAAGGTCACAAATTGTTTAGTATGGCGTATATTGTCATTGCCACTTGACTTGAATCCTGTAATTAGTGGTTACCATTATTACCACATTTTCTGAGACGATAAACGTCACATCCAAGAAAAAATTGGAAACATTTAAATGTAAAGATTATTTTTTACCAAGGTATTGTGGAAAAGATTATCCAAAACTTATTGGTTTACTAAAATTAAAACATTTTTACTGAAGATGATTAAAAAATCGAGTTGATTATTGGTATGTTTTGCTACTCAGTTGCTTGCTGCATTCGATATTTAATTTGAATGCCATCGTATCAATCAAGGGCGTAGTTTAAATGGCTGATTGAAATGAGAGGAGACAGATCAGTAATTATATCACTAAATGAATGGGAAGATGATCGTCTGGGTTGGGTTAATTAAGGGTTTCGATTTAAGCTTTGGCGCACAAGTTTAATTATAGCTTCTGTTTTCTTTGTTAAACCTGCGCGTACCAAATGAAGGGTGTGCCTTGATAAAATCATCATCATTATCAAAATTTTATACCCTGACTTGAATAAAGATATTTCCTATTTTTACTAGATTCCAATTGCCAATCTTGGCTTTGTCTACTAATACCTGAGGCTAAGATATCGTAGTTTTTAAATTTTGGCAAACTTTAAAAATCACAGATTATTTCACTTTGGAATAACACGTGTGAATAAATGCATTTCCCATTTTGTAAGGTCCTCAGGTCTTCATCCTGTTGGCGAAAATGGTATGAAGATATGAGAATACGTGTGACGGCTGATTCTCTTGAAATTTTTCTGTCTGTAACCTTAACCCTTATTGGATCACAAATGTTTTGGCTCAAAGAAGTAAACAAATTGCAATGACACTGATATTATTGTGAGTATGATAGCATAGCGGTGCGGTGGTATGCAAAATGAATGATGATATGATCTTTGATGTATATGCAATAAAAGTTTAAATATTTGTCAATTTCATAGATATATGTTTTTTTACATAAAAACACTTCTTTTTACACGAAAATTCATAACGTACACGTACATAACTCGGCACACAGCTATTAAATAATGTTTCCCTTTTAAGTACATAATTTTGCTTATAAACAAGTGTTGATTCACACGCAAAGAAGTTAAATACATGTCATAGAAATTCCTTCACTTGACTAGTAAGATGATCACTGATCACTCATGTTTTTATTATGATTACTACTTCCAAAAATTTCGTTCTACACACTATTTTGCGTGTACAGTATTTGGCCCCACTGAAGTTTTTACTAAAAATGAACTATTTTCTTTTCAAAATCACGGTAGATGCATGTGACATGCAGCCGGTGTATGACATACACACGCAAAAGTTGCATCTCCTTGTAATCTGTCACCAATTTGCATTTTATCATTTCTCCCTCTTCATTATTCTTAATAATTACCATTAAATTTGCAATTATTATAATTAACAGATTGAAAATGAGCGAGTCCTTAAAAATTTTGAATGAAAGAATAATATATGCAAAAAATAAACAAAAGAGTCCAACAAAATTTATAATGATCTTTTTTATATAATTATTAGCATAATAAAAAATCTAGCGGTATATACATAAAATATATTTATAAATAATTACACTAGTATAAAGTGATTTGATTTGAATATGTAAACATGCAACAAGCACACGTTGCACTGGCAAATTGCAAATAATGGGACGAATGGCCCAGTGGACATTGGACATCAATCAAAACCCAAAACAAGACATTTTTACTCATTTCCAACAAAATATAAATTAGATGTAGATGTGTGGTGGTGGTACACCATTTTAAAAACCACTGTATTGTATATTTTTACATTCTATCATTTGTCTATAAAATATTTTGACAGATTCGACCAAAATAGTGGAAAACCTAGTCACCCTTGCCTCCATTCACTAGCAAGCCGTTTATTCTAGTGGTTTCCTTTCCCTTCGTAAATAAAATCAGAAGAAAAATAGTTTTTCTTCAGCATAATTATCACTATCACCATAACAACATAACAGCTTGATCCTAAATTGAATAGCTGTGAATTAGATGGGATTATGGGATGACAGTTGTTGAGTGTGCCCGACGCAAGCGCACGTATACAGGGAGTTCTAAAAAGCAGCAGGTAGCAAAAGCAATATCTCATCCTCTAAAAAATCTGCAATAAAGTGGACAAATGATTAATTAATTATAGCCCTTCCATTTGTGATGCAAACATGATTATGATTGTCGCATCGTATCGTATTCGCGGTTACAGAAAAAAGATGCTATTTTTAAGTGTTAGCATTGAATTGGAAAGCTTATGTTGTTTATGGAGGATGCAATTAAAGTTGGCAAAGTTTTTTATGCAAGGCAAAAGGAAAAAGCAATGAGACAGGTTGACTGACTCATTGAACAAAATTGTTATTTGCTGCGTGCAGTGCAATATTCTCTCTGATTGTTATGAGGTGTTTTCCAATAATAGAGTTGAAAACTACATATCGCATCATCGCATAAAAATGCACTGAGCAATTTTTTTGTGAATTAGTAAGGTACTAATGCCAATTTTGCCAATAGCAATGCTATAAGTTTCCTCTCTCTCTCGTAAATTTTGATTTGATTCTTTAAATTTAGCATTTGGTCTAGAGTCTGTGGTCTGATTTGGGTTTAATGAGAGATTTTTATCGCTTACTTCCATTTTTGAATGTGTTAAATTTGGAAATCCCGATTAAAAGTACAAGGGGGATTTTCTGTGAATATTTCCAACATTCATGTAGCTACAGAGAGTAGTACAATGAATAGATTAAGATTAAAAATGAATTCATTGTGGTTATAAGATTGAAAGGTCCATTTTAATGTATTTTTATAGGCACACATGTGTAGTTTATGAATGATGAAAAGATGAATAAAAAAAGATGAGCTAGAAAAAGGGCTCATTTATTTGTGAGACGAGAGGAGCGTCAAGGTTCCCCGCGTCCTTGTGTACCTGCTCAACAGTCATTCAAGGAACATGAGAGAGGGAGAGAGATGAACAAATGAAGATGACACTGCTCATCTACTAATGTTACTTTATAATAAGCTGTTGAGTACCTAGTTCCTCGAGTTGAAGCCAAAAATTGAATGAAAGAAATGAATGGACAGAGTTGCTCATCTTCTCATTTGTTTTACAACGGTTAAGATCAGTCAACAAACAAGCAAAAGTTAATCACGAACACGAAGAAGAAAAAAAACCAATGCAATCCAATGAAATATTTATTTTCAGGGGTAACTTGAAACACACGTTTCTCAAATATTTGTAATGTAATGGCTATATGGATGAACATTTTTTTAATGGGATAGTTTTCATTAAGCGAAACACATTAAAAGGGCATCTGGCTCATTTTCACGTTTGTCAGCAATGTCATCAAAGTTTCATCTTCACTTTGTTGCTTTTTGTGATGTGAATTGGTAGCACATTGTAATTTGTAATAAAGCCTGTCTCATATCTTGTTCTGTCTCCATTGTCGTAAAAAAGCTATAAAAAATATATATAACCCGTCCGTATCATAACATTGCCATCGCATCGCCATCGCCTTCTTTTGAACAAGATCATTTTCAAGTAATTTGCTCTGTCTTCACACGGATGCTATAATAATTTCTGGCAAATACAACTCTCTTGACTTTTTTATTGCTTGTTTTTATGCAAATCATGAAGAAAAATATATATCCGTATCATCTTCTACTCGTTTAACCAATTATCATTATCCTGATGATGATAATCATCAATAACAACCAGTATAAGAAAAAAATGCGAGTATCATCTTGAACGAAGAGTGACCAACGTGGTCATTGTAGTGGTCCTCTTGTGATTTTGTTGTGATGATCACCTTGTCTCTCTCTCCTACTGTCCTGCTCTGATGCTCGTGATAAAAATAGAATAAAAAATTCAGTTTGTTGGAAAAATTTATACTATTCTTGGATCCTCATAAATATGCCGATTTGCCGACATATACAATAGCGCTTCTTCATTTTTGCTACTGACTTTAAAAAAAGTGCATCTATCTCTTTGTCTAAGTATTTTTGTAGTTTAGCCACCAGCTTGCCTTGCATACCCTTGTCCTGGTGCTCTTCACAAAAAAGTGTACTTTTGTGTACATCTCAATCGTGGAATGCATGGTCGACCTCTTGAACTGATTGCTTCTTTAAGAGACAACGTTGCTATTTTTTTGTCGAATTCCCTGTTATTCCTATTGGGATTTTGGGATTGAATGAAATAAAATTGAAAGTGAAGATGATGCTATGTAACGACAATGTAACGTGGCCCATTATTTACAAAAATATACTATACAAATATTATGCGATCTACGTGGTTTCCCCATATCCATTTTTCATGATATTTTTTTGCTACAGGTTTCCTATATATTTTATCCTTTCTATAAACGGCTTCGTTAGAGGGGCTTTTTAGTCGGATGTTTGCAATTTTTAAAGGTGTGTTGGCTTAGCTGCAACTAATATAACATGTAAGATATATATCTTACATGTTATAGGTCATGTTATATGTCAGGTACGATAGCTTACGTATTACGTATGGCTTATGTATAAAAAATGCATTTTTCTTGCAATTAGCACAAAATACGAAAAAAGTGTCTACTACTTCTCAAAAAAAGTTATCCTTTACACGAAGATAGGCCAAAACGTTATAAATTTTATGCGTTGTGGTATCTTCGAAATATTTATATTTAAGATTTTTGCATGGATTTGCAATGCACACACATGCGTAGATGGTTAATTATTGTTATTACTAATATTGGAATATATTTATGATAAAAAGGTACGATCGAAGATGATCATGGTGATGATGTTGATGAAGAAGAAAAAGGGACTTTTGAATCCATTCGTCTATATTTATCTATTTATTATATATGTTATATGAATTTTTAATAACATGTAGAGATGATGCACACTTGCTATGGGTATTTTTAATGCTGTGAAATACACGGTTAAACTAAGCAACTAACGAAGATGAAGAAGGTACAAGTTAAGAAGAGATTGGTTTTTGGGTGCCGTGTCATCTTCATTGTCATTTGATATAAAAGCATTGGTTCCTTGTTATCAAGGCATCAATTTCCTTTGAACAGTCCAACTAGCCTTAACTTGAGAACAATCGAAAAAATTAGCTACAGGAGACTATAAAAAATAAAAATTCCTTTTGTGGAAACAATACCTTCATCAAATTCAACATGAAATACGTGAGTTGCTAAGCAAATTCATTCATTGAAAAAAGTGTCCATATGGTTGATTAGCTATATTGCTATGAAAATATGTTTTGTGAATTGTTGTGGTGATGATGGTGCTTGCGTGTGAAATTTCAGAAAGATATTTCATATAATTTTTATTGATTCTTAAGATTTAAATTTTATGTGAATTTAAAAAGTGCAATTTGTGAAGATCATAAAAATAATTAGTGCAAAGTTGTCATGGAGTTGAGGAAAATTTAGTGATTTTTGTGTTTGTGTGTTGTTTTGCAGGTGATTGTGCTCGCTCTTTGCGTGGTAGCTGTGTCTGCCCGTCCCCAAGGCAACCAAAAGCCCGAAGAGGTTGTAATTGTCCGCAGCGAGTTTGACGACAAGGGTGATGGTACCTTCTCTTGGGCATCAGAGACTTCTGATGGAACCAAGATGGAGCAAAGCGGATTCCTCAAGAACCCAGGAACTGAAGACGAAGGCATTTCCATTTCTGGGTACGCATTAATCCAAATAATACCTTGTCAGCCTTGAAGAAAGAAGAAGATGCGCTTCATTTTGCATTCTTCCGTAATTAATTTGCTAATTCTTTTTTCACAAAAACTTGTTTTTTTATTCTCCTTACAGCTCCTACCAATACTATGCTCCAGAAGGAGAACTCATCCAATTGAAGTACATCGCTGACGAGAAGGGATTCCAACCTGAAGGAGAACATCTTCCAACCCCACCCCCAATCCCAGAAGCTATCCAAAAGGCTCTTGAAATCATCTACAAGAATGCTGAGCAACAGACTGCTGGAAGCTTCAACCGCGAATCCTTCGCCCATGCTCCCTCCCGTCCATTGTAAACTGTCTAAATAATTTGCAATCTTCAGTGTCCCCGTTCCCAAAAATAAATTTTATTTTTCCCCATTCACCCCAAAAAATTATGTAATCCCATTTTTATACTGAAATGAGCTTTTTTATATAAAAACTTTTTTAAACAAAAACATTTTCCTTTGCAACAATTTTTTTATTGATTACACACACAATCATCAAATATATCATATTTTTTTACACCGATACATTTTCAAATGCCCAAAAACACCCCCTTTCTCATTCTCATCCCCATTTTTTTGAACATTATAAATCACCCCACTATTTATTTTCATAGTCCTATTTTTTATCAGATCAGTCACACATTCGTCATGCCTGTTAAAATTACTGCAACTGTTACAAATATTTACATATATTAATCAGTTACATCACAACCTCTCATAATAATGATATGTAGCGTGTACCCTCCAAAAAGAATCCATGTAATAAAAATATTTTTGATGATGACCCCTTCTCATCCAAACCATGCTGGTTTTGTGTTGATAATGAAGAGTTATGTTCTTTTGATGTTTGACATGATTCAATCAGTGTGTGTTTTGTTGCATTTTTTTCAAACAATGGTATCATAACAAGCAACAAAAATTATTGATGAGGACAACCGATGACTCAACCCTTTTCAATGATTAGATCCAATGAGCTTCATAAGCATAAACCAAAACCATGTAGACATGCACAAGCAAACTTACAAAGTCTCGAAAATGAAATGTTAATTTATGCAGCTCTTCTTCTTGATTGTCATCATCAGTCATTCATTATTGCAGTTCTGAGAAAAATTTGAAGGGTACAAACTAAAACTACAAGTTATTCCCTACAAGTAGACTATATAAATATACATGCACCTCAAGGCAGCTATTTTTTGATCACTTTTCATTTTCATTACAGAATTATTTTTAATTACTCCAAAAAGAAAGAAGGGTAAAACAAATAATTATAATTTTTTTGAGTGACTGATCGATATGCACGCAAGCCTTGAAGGCTACAATTAGCATTTTGCAATATTTTTGATTAATTATTAAAAGATGCAATTTTCCACCAAGATTTATTACTTTTTTTAGTTAACCAAAAATTATGGTTATCTATTTTATGTACAAAGTTTAAAATGTACATATTTTTAAGGATATAAATTTAGCCTGTGGAACTTTCCATCAAACAGCGTCGTCGTCATCATCGTCAATTCCAAGAACAGTTTCGCTAAAATAAGAAGAGTCAGAATAGTCTGCTCCCAAAGTGGACTGAGACTGTGACATACTGTAATCCAATGGCAGCACCTCATGTGCATATTCTTCATAACCTTCCCCGTAAAACATCTCTCCTTCGTCCTCATCTATTTCTGGCTTGCACTCTATTTTCCGGCGTACACACGCAGTTTTTACTGGATTATGACTGAGATCATCAAAAAGCTCCATTTCTGCCAATACTTCAGTAACTGGTCGGGTTGCACAATCGGCATAATGACAGTCGGTGGGCATGGCAGGTGTATTTTTTCGTAGGAATGGAGGCAAAACGCTTTCCCGAAGCTGTCCAGATTTACGTCGGGTATTTATAACGCGTTCGTGATTGCGTTGGTGAAGATCTGTGATCTCTTTGTGAAGCCTTTCGTTGCGCTCGCGTAAAGCCACCATATCTGGAGTGTATTTGGGGGTGGCGGTAGTCTTTTTTCCTTTTGTTTTTTTGGTGGAACCCTTCCCATGTTGTGATGGATCGTTAGGAAGGAGACAGTGGGGTTTAGAGGTATGAACGAATTTTCCTTCTTTAATGACATGTAAAAGCTCTGGTGTCTCATTTACAAATTCCCAGAATTGCATGCACCGATCCCGTTCTGCAGCGTAGCACTGGTCTGATATATTGTCGGAGGAGTGGTTTCGATCAAAGTTTACAAGATAGCGGCGATTTCCAGCGGGCTCGTCATGATTACAGCATTCGGTGGGACCGAGAACGTTTTTGGATTCGACGGTGGATATTGTTCCCCTTTTTCCTTTTCTTGTTACAGTCTTACCCCGACTACTCCCACTCCGACTCTTTAAGAACAAGAAGGGATCTGGCCTTTCGATTGGGGGATAATGTGGAGGAAATTCTTGACTTAAAGAAGTTTCCAATTGTACGTCATCCCTCCTCCCACCACCAACACCACCGTTATCCCAAGCGCTGGAGTCATCAAGTAAAGGACGTACTTTTCCCAGCTGAGATTCAAAAAGGAGCGTTTCATTTTCATCATTAAAGTTGTTAAATGCTCCACATCGCTTAGAGTTATTGGTAGCGTTGTAAAATGATAATGTTGAGTTTCTTCCACCAAAATTAGGGGCGAAGCAGTCAAAGTCAGTGTCGCCAGTTACATCACACCACTCCATCTTTTTGTTTCGTTTAAAAAATATATACAAATTTTTACGAACAAACTTGCTACAAAAAATTAATTTTTCCAGTTACAAAATAATTATAGTTCAGTTACTGTTTGAAAAGTTAATATTGAAAATTGGCTAAATATTTTTCTTGGAAAAAAATTACTAAAGATATTTCATTGTCTCCTTGGAGGACAAATAGATGATAAGAAGAATGAAAGCGGCCATGTTACGTTTGCCTTTTCAAGTACGAACAAGCAATTACTTTTGTCTCTGAATTTTCTACCAAGTTGGAAATCTAATCACTGTCAGCGACCAGGAATAAGAGACATCTGGTTTGGTTTTTTTTTGCAAACTTGTATTTTAAAAAAATGCATGCGATGCAATGTCATCGTGTTAAAAATGGTGCATAATTTGCATTGTTGCATGCCAAGAATAGTTTAGATAAAGGGCTTAGGCGATGGCGTAGACTAGACTGCAATGAATGAAGAAGAAGACCTGCTCTTCTTGCTGATAACGAAATGGTTCATCTTTTACATTTGGCAGCTAAAATGGTTGGAAGTGCACATAAAATGATTAAAGATGCCAGACCTTTAAGGAATTTTATTGCTTGATCGACTTGCAATAAAAAGGAAGCGCAATTATGGATCAGAGCATCATTTCGATCTGGTCTGAGCTTGAGCAATCACAACAAATAAATTGTTCCAATATAATTATTAGAGCAAAGTCTCAAACAATCAACTATAAAAATGAAATTCGTAAGTTTCCAGCCATATCTCTTATACAGTTTGTTAGTGTACATGGTTTGTGATAAATTATTTATGAATTATATTTGTTTTTCAGTTTATCGTTCTTGCACTTGTGAGCGCTGCTTACGCTCAAAAATACAGCGCTACTCAAAGTGGAAACGAGATCGTGATCACCCGCAGTGAATCCGAGAACAATGGAGATGGTACCTTCAAGTGGGTATCTGAATTGAGCGATGGAACCAAGCTCCGTCAAAGTGGATACGTTAAGCCAGGACCAGACCCAGAAAACCCAATCCAAGTCATTGAAGGAGCCTTCTCCTACATTTCCCCTGAGGGACAACAGATTGACTTGCAGTACATTGCTGACGAAAATGGATTCCAGCCAACTGCTGACCATCTCCCAACTCCACCACCAGTTCCAGCAGTATGTTCATAAAATACTATATTGTATTTTTTTCTCATTTTGCGGTTTTCTACATAATTTTATTTAAACATTTTCAAATAGGAAATCCAAAAGGCTCTTGACATCATCTACCGCAATGCTGACAAAGCTAGTGCCGCCAGTCAGCAAAACCAACAATACCGTCCAGCTCCAGTTTCCCGTCAACTTCAACAACCTCGTCGTTTTTAAATAGACATTTTTTAAATTGATTGAAAATGAAAAATTGGATTTATTTTTGTAACGTTGTTCAATGAGTATGTATTTTAAATTTTAAAAATAAAAATTCTTCCAACTTAATTCCTTGTTACTGATACCGTGTAACACATATCGATGCGATTCACAAAACATGAATGCACAAAACTACAAACGGTGATCATTAACAATTAATCATAATCGTGCCATTGTGCACACAAATTTTGTTTTTATCATATTCCATCATCGTGGATAATCGCGTCAAAGAATCTACGTAGGACACGAAATTCCCAAACTCAATGAGATTTTACAATTAACTTCCAAATATATCAACTAATGCTAAGTCTTCTAGACATGATAGGATGTCCCCTACTTCCCATCTACAATTTGTTTTAAAAAAATGCCTTGTCCTAAATTTATAACAAAGCATTCTTTCTGTAACAGCTATTAAATTACTTTTCGGCAGTTCTAATGTATGTATTACTAGTTGAAGTGGCCCGTCACAGAATGCCGGGCTGCTAGAAGGGTAGGCATTAACAGCATAATTTTTTGTATCATGTTCATCAAAAATTCGGAATTTATTCCAAAAACAGAGGCTTTCGCTAATTCAAATGAATT
>JAQFXM010005861.1:0-14201 GCA_034693345.1 Entomobrya multifasciata | reverse complement strand
AGCTCCATATTGATTGCTAGGTGCTCCACCACCAAATCCACCTGGTCGGCCTGCACCTCCTCCTATTTTAAACATTTAAGTATTAAACATCACACGCAATTCGAATAAAATTTATAGAAAATTAAAGCTTGAAAAACAAAGCCATCAAATAAATAATGGTTTTTCAAACGATGCTTCAATTTAAATAAACGTAATTTTTTTATTAATTAAAGAATTAATTAAAGATCCTAGTAATTTAAAAGCAGAATGAAAGTTTAAAAAAAAAATGCAAAAGGGAAAAAAAAATCTTGAAAAAAAATCTTTAAATTTTTTGAGGATTTAGTTCAATAAACACATTTAAAGAAATGTTAGAAAGAAATTCTAAAAAATATGTCGACGAAATATGAAAATAATTCAAAGTAAACGAAAAGATTGTAAAATTCTGGGAATAAACCACCGAAAGCTTTGAATGATACGATAAAAAATTATGAAAGTGTACAATTCTATTACTTTGAAATTGAAATTTTTAAAAGTATTATGTCGTGTCAAAATAGGTCTAACGAGGATATGATCAGGGTACTAAACCAGCTAGAGCTATTAAAAAAGAAGTAAAATCTATAAATTTTGATACGCTGATTACGATTATAATTACCAAAATCCCGAATGGAGCAATTTGGAAAATCGATTAAAAGTGAAAGGCACTTGAAAGCAAAATTTAATGCTAAAAGGTCAGTAGGCCGTCACAGTTTCAAAATAAAAATTGGAAACTAAAAAAGTTTCAGTTATTTGTCATTGTTGACCTTTACGTTCTGAAAAAAACCCACATTGTCAAATGTAAGGTTGACATTGTCAATTTAAAAAAATTTGCCACTTTTCCACTTCGTTGACAATGTGGTAGTAGGCGATGTGACGTTGAATCAAAAGATCGTCATTACAAAAGCGTTACCTGTACTCGTTTCTCATAATTCCACATGGCTCCATTCGGGATTTTTGGTAATTATAATCGTAATCAGCGTATCAAAATTCATATATTTTACAATATTTTTTTAAAGCTCTAACTGGCTTAGTACCCTGATCATATCCTCGTAAGTTATGTGATTAAAAAACTTGCAAGAGCACTTATTTTGAGTACATGTTAACATTTATACAACAAAACACCATGTTCCATTCAGAAATTTTGAAAAATTTGATCCAGGTCAAAATTTAGTAAAATATTCAGACCTCAAAAAAATATGCATGATATTTATCTTTGCCAATAATTTAAATTCTACCAAGTTTCATAAAATATGCATTGAACCGTTTGCATAGGAGACCATCGCAATTCCTACTTCTTATGCGATTTCATCGCTTTCGGTAGTGAATAAATTTATCTGGATTATCTTTATGATTATTAAAAACAATTCATGTTTTACCTGGAGCTCCTCCTCCAAACCCTCCTCCTGCTGGACCTCCAGCTGGCGCTCCATATTGTCCACTGGGCCGGCCCCCACCAGCACCGCCACCACCGAATCCTCCCCCTGGCGCACCATATTGTCCGGAGGGTTTGCCACCTATGGGACTCCCACCACTTCCCCCGCCAGGCGCCCCATACTGACCGCTAGGTCCGCCTGCACCTCCCCCTGGTCCCCCAGGATAACCTTGTCCAGATCCAGGTCCAGCTGAACCGCCTCCACCACCCCCTGGAGCCCCATATTGATTACTTGGTCTGCCACCCGCTGGAGATCCACCAAATCCTGGACCCCCACCACCTCCCGGTGGGCCATACTGTGAATTTGGTGGTCCACCAGATCCTGGTCCGCCCCCGCCTGGAGCTCCGTATTGACCGCTTGGTGTTCCTATTCCTCCAGGTCGGCCACCACCACCTCCACCTTTCAAAACAATAGAGCAAAAATAAATCATTGTAATTTGATTGTTTCTCAGTTTAAAGTTTAACAAGTTTTTTTTGTAAAAAAACTAATTTTGTGACCTCTTAGAATATACATTTTTAAATATCTTTTTGCTTAGTTGTTAATTAAGCTGCGCGCTATAATTCAGTTTATCTTCAGAATTAATTTGTGATAACTGGGTCGCAAGTTAGAACGGTTTTTGTTAATTTGCAACCCAGACATCTTTTTCAAGAAAACTGAGAGTACCAGATTATAGAGCACAACTTAATTAGCAATTAAGCCCAAAGACATTTAAAAATGTATATTTTTAGAGCTCACAAAATTAATTTTTTTTCACGACAAACTACCACTACTCTAATTCAATCTTAATAATTAGTTATTTCACTCAGTTAAAACATGTACATTGACTCGTAATATTTAAAAGAATGGCAATTGGTAAAAATATACATACCTGGTGCCCCTCCAAAACCACCTGCGCCTGGCGCCCCATATTGTCCGTTTGGTCTTCCACCTGCTGCCCCACCACCTCCAACACCACCGGGACTCGGCGCTCCATATTGGTTACTTGGTCGACCCCCAGGACTGGGACCGCTTCCAAAGTTTCCAGGTCCCCCACTGCCCCCTGGAGCCCCATATTGACTACTTGGTGGTCCACCGCCTGCCCCACCTCCAAATCCTCCAGCTTGCCCTCCCCCTGGTGCTCCGTATTGCGAACTAGGTCCTCCTCCCTGACCTCCTCCTCCAAATCCTCCAGGCCGAGGCCCACCAGCACCACCTCCCGCTGGTGCTCCATATCCCGAACCAGGACCCGCTCCTTGACCTCCTCCAAATCCAGCACTACCCGGAGCCCCACCTGGAGTCCCTCCAAATCCACCTTGTCCACCTGCTGGCGCACCATAACCCGAATTTGGACCTCCTCCACCACCTCCGAATCCTGGCCCAGCACCCGCTGGAGCTCCATAGCCCGAACTAGGAGCGCCACCTGCTCCTCCACCTCCAAATCCGCCAGGAACTCCTCTAGGACCACCAGCAGCTCCAAATCCGCCCGGTATTCCTCCTCCTCCTCCCCCTGGCGCGCCATAACCCGCCCCAGGAGCTCCACCACCTCCCCCTGGACCTCCTATATTTCCACCTGGTGGGCCATAAGAACCTGCTGGTTTTCCCGCTCCACCAATTCCACCGCCAGGTCCTCCTTTTACAAATTCATTATAATTTCATTTTAAAAACAAAATTCCACAATTTTTGTAATTTTAATTCTAATAAAATATTGCTTCAATTTTTACCCGGTGCTCCGTAACCTCCAGCGGGACCACCAGCCCCACCTCCTCCACCAAATGATCCCGGACCTCCAGCACCAAAACTTCCACCAGAATTTGCAGACACACCCCCACCACCTCCTCCTCCACCCCCACTATATGGAGGCACATACGCTCCATTTGGTGCACCATAAGAACTTGGTATAGGAGCTCTATTTGGATAACCAGGGCTTACGGGAGGTTCCGCTACCGCGCAGCCCACAAGTAGGGCTGCAAATATCTGCAAAAAAAGAACGAATCAAAATTGTTACAATGCAGTTCGAAAAGCTATTTTACAATCCTCACTTCTGAAAAAAAATTACTCATCATATTTTCAATGAATTAAAATTTTACTTTATTTTAAATAAAAATTTGAAATTGCATTCAAATCGTTATCATTATAATATTTACATATCGGAGCCAAGTTTGTTTCTATTTATTACGAATTTTAATGTTAAAATTGAATGTTTGTGAAAAAATCAAAAATGAAATTAAATTCACATTTTTAATCACTTTGAATTTTTAAATAATTTAATTAAAATGACATTAAAGAAAACATGGAAGATCTTGACCTAAAATTCATTGTTAACTAAAAGGAAGACAATGTTTTCTTCGTAATTCTCATATTTTTACTGGACCAAAACGAATTAAATACACAATTCATTAGAAAATTTCAGAACGTTTAGGAAGCAAATACTCATTGCTAACATTACCTGGTTTAGAAAAATGGAACAATTATAATGAAATTCTTACCAATCGTCGCATTATCCTTATTTGAATAAATTAGCTTTCTTCTACAATTTTCAAATCCCGTTTCACTTGAAAAAACCACATAAGTTGCTATATAATCTACCGGGAATACAAAATCGTACACCCGATATCTGAAATTGTGCTTAAAATTTTTACACTCAACTGTCACAGTATTTTACCATTTAAAGTTATTGTGCCTTTTTCAGAAAAGTTATTTCAGAAAAACATATAATTTGAGTTAAAACATTTTTGCAGTCTTTGTAACAATCACAAACAAATGGACCTTAAATCTTAAGTACACTTTTGAGTACACTTTGGTCAAAAAATGCTAAACTTGACATAATTATTATGTTTTCGTGTCACTTTACTTAAAATAAAGACTAACCGAAAAATATATTAAAATGCTCCATGTTTTTTTATATTGGCCATGCGCACGAGCACTTATTTTACACGACTCGTGTCTTGTCGAGTCCACCCAATGAACTGAATCTTTTGGACATGCTACAAATTCTTTTTATAGAAAGTGCTCTCCGCTAATTTGTGTTCAAAGGCGGCTGGCTTTTGATTAGTATTTTATTTTTATACCACCCACCCCCACTGATTCATCGATCTGACTCATTGATCATCCCGATGAAGATGGTCGCTTTTTTCTTCTCTGCTTCTCATCAGCTTAACCGCCAATCTCTCTATAAACTTAAAATTACCCTGTGCGCTACCATTTTATTCCAATTTTTTTTTCTGCTTTAAAAAAACATTATATAATTTTGTACCTATGCTAATTTTTTTCAGTAGAAAAAAAATGTGAAATACTGCATGAGTATGTCAATATGACAATCGTGTGTACGATCTTAACGTACTACTGCCATAATAACAATAACTTTTCATTTCATTCATCATAATAACCGTCAAGTTAACTCAGCCCTTTGAGTTTCAAATCGGTTGGTTGTGTACCTGACGATGTCTGTCTGAAAGACTAGAAAAATTTCCCATAATGTTAAACAGGATATAATATCATTGTGAGTGTACTATGCATAAAAAAGGAATGAAAGGGTTAAAGGTGCATCGATCGAATGTTGAAGCTTTGTTGTTTCAACGTTGTGTATATAATACATGTTGCTATAACGTAAGATATACAAATATATTATTATTAGGCATATAACGTTGTGAATTGATGATGATAAGAAATGATATAATGGCAAGATAAGATGCAGGGAAAAGATTATTTGGATAAGGTTTGTGTATACGTGAACAACAATGGTTGGATGGAAAAACAGAAGAAAAATGACAATCAAGCAGAAAAAGTTAACAATTACAATTTATTATGTAGCTGTAAGCAAAGTGGCAGCAAGTATTGAATTTATAATGTTTGTCTGTCCTGATGTGTGTGAGTACGATAACGTGATAACGATTTCCAGATTTTTAACATGTATGTTTCTAAGTTAAAGGTCAAACATTATATTTATTTTCAACCCCTGGGTCAAAACCGAAGGTCAAAGGTTAAAATCGAAAGTTTGAAACGTATTCGGAATGCATATTTAAACAGTTCAATTATGACCTATTTGTCGTTTTGGGTCAAAATGACCTCGAAAGGTCAGCAATTAGGGTAAAATGTTTCAATATCTAACACAGGTCATGTGACACATTATTCGAAACTGCCTTTTAGTAGCAAAAGCATAATGTATTATCCTTTTAAACCTATTATTATTGTTTCCGCTACGTCGATATAGTCACTTTTAAAGCGGGTTTATTTGAAACGAACGTTAAATCAAAAGAACGTCGCACAGTCAAGTGTGTATTCTATACGTATCTTCGTGTTATATAATGCTACTCGAATTGAATGAGTTGTTACTGTATCACAAGTAAAACGAATTGACAAGACTGATAAAAAATGTAATAGTTTGTTAATACATAATATTTGGTTTACATGCTAATAATAATTAGAGGTGATTTTTTTCTGAGTAAATATATAGCCATTAAGTACAAATAGTAAAACAAATGTATGATTTTTTACATAATGAACGTCATATTTAAATTATTTTAGTAATAAAATAAAAATCTTGTGGAGAGAGAAAAAATCCTGACAATTTTTTCTCTCGTGGGCTCTGGTACAATGTTTAGTGATTGAAGCTGCAAGCTAGATTTTTATCGGAAAACATAATAATATGAGTAATATAAGTGCAGCAGAAACACAAGTCGTGCAGTGGCAGACGATTAGAAGTTGACTTGTGTACGAAAAAAATGTTTTAAGAATTTGTGGTACATACACGCCAACTGCCTGTAGACAGACATGTGCTAAACACGATTTTAATGTTGGGTTAGTTAGCACGAATATGTATGCAGTATTTTGCAAGGTGATTTTTTTGTTCTTTGAAATAGTGCGTAACACTAATTCAAGGTAATAAGGTAATTGTGCTGGTAAAATTTTTAATGCAGTTTGTTGGGCTAATTTTGTTTTTGAAAAATAGGAAGACGAGTCATGTAAAAGTTTTTTTGTTTAAAATGCACTCGATAATGTAATTAAGACACGTGTAAGCCGAATAAGCTGTAAATTATAGTCAACGAATAAGAAAATTTGCATTTTTGATGTGACTTATTTTTTATCGGAAAATTGCATTTGTTTTTTCTGGAAAAAGATTGGATGACGTTGAATATTTTAGCTTATTAGCTGGTTTTTAGAGAGAGGAACGTAACAATGATTGAAAAAGTAGGAATTGGTAATTTGTTTTGATAAATATTTGACCTGTTGACTTGTATCGAAAGTATAAAACATAATTCGACTAAAGGAAAAGACGATAATTGATAAACGTTTTGAAAAAATATAATTTGTGCTATCGTTTACGTAATATTGGAAATGATTCTTTGAAAAATTACCAGCTAGCCAGTGGTTATCAGTATTTTTGGTCATTTTTTAAACTTTATCATTAAATTTACGATAACGATTCAGATAAAGATGGCCATAAGGGAAGTTGCTTCATCATCTTCGATTTCATCATCTTATTAAATATTTAATTCGGTAAACATACTTATTTATTTTGTTAAGTTGATGGGCTGGGATTTAAGTTGTCATTTTAAATTTTCTGAGCTTAAGCTTTTGATATGTACGTTAACTAAAGTAACAGTTTTTAGAGTAAAATGTTATGGGAATTTAACTTTGTCATTTTTAAATTAAATTGTTTATAATGCACATTAAAACAAGCAATTAGTTACAAATACAGTCATTTTTAATTTCCTCTGCAGTTTTATTAAAAAATGAATATGTATTTTTATGTAATAACATTACTAATGCAAATTGTTATAGCATAAATTCACTTTTGCTTGCAAACAACTAAATCAGTCATTCATTTTCTTTCCTGTTGTCTCCCTTTATAATGCACTAATTGAACTACCTAATCAGAAACCATGACTACTAGTTAGTCAAAGGTATTGTCATTCTAGTCATAACAAATGGTCAGTGACGAGACATAGAAGCAAGCATCAGTAAACTGTGTTTGATCTACATTTCCGCATGTCTTAAAAACTGATATACATATGACGTTTTCATATTTACACAATGCATTTTCCGAGTACTTTAGTTACATTGACAATTCCAATGCAAGTCTTGTGTTTGATTTGTTCATTTGGAAAATATGCATAGCAAAAATTAATTTTTAAATCGGGATTTCATTTTTTCTATTAAATATTTGTTCAAACGACGTATAAATGTAATAAAACATGCAACGAAATTTCAAAATTTATGTAATTATTGTTGTATCAAAAAGCCTGGAGCAAGTAGTTCAAATATATATACAGTAATTGGTAAACTAATAAGCTTGTTACATAACTTGACATTATCCGATTGAGAAATTTAGTTTTTATTTGTTTCTAAAAAGTCGTCTGTTTTCCTTTCTTAATTAGAGATGAATCATACTGATGTTTTTATACGTTTATACATAGCTTCTAGAAATTTCTGAAGTATATTCGCTTTTGACCTTTTTCGTATATCCTTGACTTTTCATTCTGAATGTTTTTCTTAGTTGAACGTTTAGACTTCAAAACCTCAAAACTTCAACGTCAAACCAAAAATTTCAATGTCACGTTTTCTTCGATTTTTTATTCAAGTGCGTCATTTTCATTAACATATTTTGTGGTATATGTTTGCGTCATCAGATAAAAGTTTCTAAGCAAGTGTAAAATATTACGTCTTTGTTTCGAATTTATTCATAGAAAAATATTCCCCGATATGATCAGTTTTCACCTGAGAAGATCTATCTAAATGTGTCTTTGTCATCTCTATGGGTAAACATATTCATAAAACACGATTTTTTTATTTTTCTGCAAGAGCATTGTATTTTCTGATAAATTCGATTGTCATATTCAAGAAAATATGAATATTGGCTCTCATGTAAAAAATATAATAAAGAAATCTGATCAAAAACATTTTTTTGAAACATTGTTCGCATTTTTTACATGGAATCTCATCTCACGACCACAAGATTATCATATTTACATAACAACCTAAGTGTATCGAAATGAATGTTACATAATTTGTTTGTTTAATTAGCAAAATAAACCGAAACATATTTTTATTTTTTACACCTATGGTCTCATTAAACAAGCTTATTATGAAAAATATATACTTATCAGCTTACAGTCCGCGTCTACACAGCAGTCTCAGAACAAAATGACTCGTACGTTTTGTTTTCTCATACGTTTATATACTTTATATGAAAACAAAAGTTTATAAATCAATAAAAACACTATAAAATCCACCCACACACTCGCCCCAGCCATTTTACATGACACAAACCTTGGCAATCAGTTGTTTCAATCTGCATATTCACAATAAGCAATTAATTTTGTCTGTTAAAAAATTACGTGCAACAAATACACATACAGAGAACAGACCATTAAGTCGGAAGCAAAATTTTTCAGCAGCAGTCTAATAAACTCACCGGAAATATTTAATGACACACAATACCCCTCTCTTGTATTTATTTTTTGCTTGCAAAACAATATCAATTTACTTGAGTCTTTTATAAATTTTTATTATTTATAGCTGTTAGAACAAACCATCGTTGTAGTTAAACTCTCACGTGTCACGTTTTTATGGTACACAAACCTGTCATTGTTTTTATCACCGCAGACGTGCGAAGTGCTCAAAACGAAACACTATACTTATCATTTACACGGTTGTACCTTAACTCTTTCAGTTTTTAGGCATCTTTGATACCATATCAACAGCTCATTGAGTTAGGAGAAACGATTATGATTTTTCTTCATTATATCAAGCTAATGACCAATTTATTGAAGATGCTGCTGTGGCGGCTGCGGTGTGTATGATGTCATGCCATATCACCTTGTAGTGGAGTGTCAATAAATAGTGCGGAAATTAATTAGGACGAAATTAGGTACAAAAACTGGTAGGTTCCTTTTTAACTAAAAAACGGTCAAGCTAACTACTTCCTTTGAAAATGAGTAAAATATTGATTCCATCAGATTTTGCAAGAAAAATTATGAAAACTTAAAGAGGCCATAATAAATATGTTAGCATAATTATTTTTAAATCATTAGACGATAATAAATATTCGAACAATATATTTGTTTCAAAGAAACTTATGTGAATAAAATTACAAAGATGAATACGAAA
This sequence comes from Entomobrya multifasciata, assembly GCA_034693345.1. Lineage (NCBI taxonomy): Eukaryota > Metazoa > Arthropoda > Collembola > Entomobryomorpha > Entomobryidae > Entomobrya > Entomobrya multifasciata. The sequence goes on along the minus strand of JAQFXM010005861.1, from coordinate 4,665 downwards.
ATTTGATAAGCTGCTGAACAAACCAATTACACATTCGAATATGTGTTTATATTAATTTATAGCACAAATACGTTTTAGTATAGTTGGATCATAATATATGTATGAAACACGATTTTATTGTAAATTATTCGCTGGAATTTTAATACTGAAATAGCTGATATTACATAAAATATCCAATATACATAGTGGTTAAGCGAATAAAAGTGAAACTTACACTTATAAAATCAAGTATATTCTTACGAATGAAAAAAAATCATTAACTATTTAACCCTCATTGTTTCATCCTGTTAGCACAGTAAAAAGTAAAAGGAAGAGGAACAAATGTTTTATAATAATTTGTATACTTACGATACTTTATTTATTTTTGTCTTATTATTTGTGCCGCTTGCAAATGTGTAAGTTGCTGGTTTAAGTTACCATCATGTAGAGCATCTTTGATGATGAGCAGAGATTCAATAAAAACGAGAACTTTGTTATTACAGTGCACTGTTATGTACATAAGCGGAAGTTGGTATATATATGTACATATATATTTTATGCTTATGTAATTTGGTTAGCCATACGGTGCACTGTGATGAGTGAGTCCTCATTCAATCAGCATGCAGTTGAGCGTCTGATAAGTCAAACTGATAAGGTCGTATGTGATGGGAACTGGGCTTATATGTATGCATTTATTTTTTCAGCCAACAGGAAAAGGTAAACAAAATTAAAGAATGTCTTGTTGTTACAGTTATTATTGTTATCATAATACCTCTTATTGCAGTTTTAACGCATTACTGATTGATAATAATTGTGTTTGAATATGATATGCAATACATGAGTACGTACGTACTTATAGGGGCGTTTAATCATTTTATAGAAATTATGCTCAAGATAAACAAACCAAATGCGGGACACGTCCACTAGAGAATTTTCATAAAAATATGTGTTTGCTTGTTAGCACATTCTACCGAATCAGAGTTAAGCCTAATGAATAATCGTTTATAGCATTTCATTCAAACACAGCAAACTAGCGATACTAAGTTTAATTCTATTTGATATTTTAACAAAGCTGAAAAATGAGTGGATAAAATTTTTTCTGAGTTAAAAAAATCTGAGTCGAATGTCCACCGGAATAAACAAGAAAAACACGTACCTACGGAAAAAATCTATTTCTTTACCGGTATCAATTTACAAGCTAATTTTACAATCGGCGGAAATAAAACAGAGGAATTTCCTCAATACTTTTTATTATAAAAACTAATTTTCCTTTCAATAAACATTTGTACCCTTTTTATCATAATGTTTGCATAATTTTTTATCCCGTAGGTAACTTCTTGAATAATTTTATGTAATGAGTATCAAATGAGGGGTAATATTCTAATGGGTCGTTTTTTGCTTCAAAATAATAATTTCGATTGGTGTAGTTAGTTGGAATCACCAATATTCTCGAGTCTGGAATTTAAAATGAGTTCATTAATAAACTTAATATTCGCACCTGAAAATTTTCAAATGCTTGTAATTTATTTTAGTTTAAATAATGCGTAACCTAAGCAGACAGATTTTGAAATGTAAATGAAACGTAGTAAAACTTTAAAAGTTATCCTCTGGTCATATTTATTTATTTATTAGTATAAATATAATAGCAATACAACATTTTATAACACAAATGTCTGGACGTTTCTTACTTTATCGAGAAACCACTTCAATTTTGTGAAGATTTTTAATTTAACCGTTTGATTTCACTTGAAGATTAGCCTCTTAAAAAGTCTACGACAATGCGTCTGGGATAATGTACCACGCGTGGATGTCACGCGCATTTATGCCTTGTATAAAACAAATTAAAATGTTTAAAAGGTAATTTATTTTGTGTAATGAATCAGTGCAAAAACGACAGGTACGCTGATAAGTTAGATAGAATGTTTATCATCGTTATTATTTTTCCTTCAGAAACCAATCAACCATTTTTCTCTGATGATAACCACTAAATACAGTGCAGTGGTAACGTTGTCAATGATTCATACTGGTATTTGAAGTACCATTTTTCTAATCGTCTTATTTAAATGCTCCATTTAAAGTTACGTAAAACCGCAAAAAGTCATATCATTTATTGTAAACCGTCATCATCGTAAAATAACGTAACTTGCAATGCAGCATGGCAATATAAGTAAACAATAATTTGTTTACTTGAAACAATTTAATTTTACGGTGTTGATTATCATCAGAGAAATTTGTTGGTGTTTTAATCTATTTGGTTATTATGAAATCAATGGACAGTTTTAAAAAACCGACCATTATAAATCGTTTATGTTCAGGGTTTAACGACGTAAGCCACGTTTCAGAAGAGGAAATAAAATGTAGTTTTTGTTGAAACAGATTTTACTACTACAAAATTATATGGCTCTTCTTTTAATAAAATGTAGAGTAGCAAATTGGTTTTCACACAAATTACCAAACAACCATAAAAATTATTTATGCATTACTGAAACGTTACTCGTAATATTATTACAAGTTAACTTAAATATTAAATGAATAAATAAATATGTTACTCTAATATGTAATAAATAAGTTCCTATACTGGTTGTGATGTAACAGAGTGCATGAAGCACGTGGGAAAATTTACAGATTTTTTGAAGTAAAAAATTTATGAATTAATTGCTTGTACAAAAAAACAAATGAGTTTTTAAAATGACAAAAAATATATTCGCATGACATAATGTAACGTGACTTGACCTAAAGATGAGTATTGCAGGGGAACGATTATATAATAATTAGTTTGACACTGGCTTATGTAGGGCATTTGTATAAAAATTGCATATTATTTAATCGTAACTAAAACGGATTTTCCTAAATGTTCAAGTTAGTCTAGAAAGTAATCAGGCACGACTTATCAACAAATCCTTTACAAAATAGAACAATGCTTTATCGTTTGTACATAACAAGATCAGGTTTCAGATCAGCACACTTTTTCGTTTGAACAATAGCACAGCTGCCTATAAATTTGCAGTTTTAATTGAAAAGTCACACTAGTTAAACGAAACAATACATAGAAATTGTGTGTTGAATGAATTTCAACATGTATCGATTATTAGTTGATTTTAATTGATAGATATCGAGAAAACACGCATTCTGACACAAGCCAATCTAGAATACCTACCAAAACCACCCACTTTGAGTGAATTTGATTTATTACCCGTTGTATCCCGTTTCTCACACGAATACGCAGCTAGAATCGAATATCATATTTTGTTAAATTAAATAGATTTATATTCCAATCTTCTAAAATTAGTAACGAAGTCTTCATGAGTATCAAACATTTGCATATTGCATCATTGGCTTTTAAAAATTGGCTTTATTTTACTGACAATTTTCATAAAAACAAATCAAATCGTAGGTATCCCTATTGAAATACCATGTCATTCAAAAAACGTGAGAATAAATGTACTAAAAGCTATAAACAAACAAACAAACGATGATGACAAAGATCATTTCGAGCCAAATTTAACAATTCATTCATATTTTCATTCATTCGAGAATATGTAAAAGAGTTACATATGTGCTTAAGACAATGCACTTATTTAAAACATATGTATATTGCCAGATCAATACGATTTGTTTGTGCACACCTGCTAATGGCATTTTTACCGTGCGAAACTTGGAAAACACGTAGTAAATTTTTATGCAGGGATTATATTTTTGTTTAAGATTCACACCTTTTTTCATGTCAAATAATACGTGTACGCTAGTAAGTAGGTGGGTAAGTGGCAAAAACGGAATTTTGTTAGATTCTCCCTCGCGATTATTACAATTCGAGTGTTTATATGTGAACATTACAAATTATTATGCGAATTTTGATCTTTTGGATCACTCACTCAGTCAGTCAGTCAAGAGTACTCAAAAAGACAGCAGTATGATAGGTAATTAGCATGCATAAAAAACCAAGTCTCATAGGTAAAGTGACAGTGACATTAACACATAAAATATTTTATCAGATGAAACGGAACGTTTGAAACTTAACAATGAATAGAGTGCGCTTTTTATGTAAAGTAAGTATTGTAACAGAGAATGAAGGATTGCATTTTATTATCTTTTGGGAATTTTAGTGAAAAAGTGAATGTACGAAAAAATAATTAATATGCTTATTTATTTATTGTACATTTTTTATCAATTTACTTATTCACAGCTAACACAGTAGCACATTAATATTCATTTTTATCTATTAATGACACCATGTACAAAAAATACAAGTGGCGGCTAAGATACGATAACAAAAATATAAATATATTTGTTCTAAAAGTGTCAGCGACCTATAATTAAGTGGAATAGATGGAAGTAAAGCCTTGTAAAGTTTGACTTAAATATGAGCCTTGCACTTTTCACATCTTCCACTGTAACGGTTGACCCTTTAACCCTTTTTCTTTAGAAACCTTGTTCTTGTCTTGTTTGAAGATGGAATTGTACAAAAAAGCTAAATATGGAATCAAACTCAAGGATTTGATATAATTTGTTTTAATTTCCAATAGAATTGCATATTAAAAATCAGTTTACATTCTTAAATTTATATATTAATTGTATTTCCACAGCAAATTTAACTTTATTCGGAAATTTACACTGACTACATATACCTACCAAAGACCTGGGAAGATGCATATATATTGTAGCACAGCATACACGCCACCATTGGCT
>JAQFXM010005860.1:0-14204 GCA_034693345.1 Entomobrya multifasciata | reverse complement strand
TGGCTATAGCAGACCTACTAGTGGTTCTGTTTTGTGTACCTGTTACGTTGCTGGCTAATATATTTATTCGTAAGAGCTTAACTTACGCTCGAGTTGATAACTATTGAAACATGCTTGATTAGCTCTTTATTTTGTCCTTTTTAGCGTGGATATTTGGATGGGTCATCTGTAAAGTTTTGTCGTATGCCCAAGGTGTTTCCGTGTTTGCATCGGTTTAGTTCCTGGTTGCTATATCAGCTCAAAGGTAGGAAAATTTGGCAACTGTTTAGTCCTTAATATTTCATAAAAAATTCTAATTTCTAAACAGGTATCGTTCACTTTATGGCTCAGTGGAATATTCTAATGGACTAACACGTTTCCAAACAAAAACGTTAATTGGCCTAATTTGGGTTGTCGCTTTACTCATACCCTCACCATGGATTGTAGTATTTGAAGAGGCGCACTCCGACGATGATACCAGAAACTTAAAATATAACTATCCCGACTGCAAAGAAAACTGGTCAAATTACGAGCAGATCGGAATTTATTACTTTGTTGGCGCAAATCTGGTTCTTGGATTTGCTGTTCCTGTTACAGTTATTGCGGTTGTCAGTGGAATTATTCACTGTAATGTAGAAAAGTACTCGAGACAGAATCCTGATCAACAACTTCGATACAAAATAAATGGGATAAATAGAGAGTTGCTTGGTATTATAGCCGCTTTCGTAATATGTTGGCTACCACTTTATATTTTATTCGCGAAAATAAAATTGTTGGATGCAGAAGATGACAACGTGAGTTTCACCACAACCGTATTAATTGCTTTAGCACAATTATTGGGAGCTTCTAACAGTTGTATGAACCCAATGTTGTATGCCTATCATAATAAAAAGTTCAGAGACACAGTTTCGTCTTTTTGTCGAAGGAAATGTCGACGAAGAAGAAGGCAAAGGCGCTGCACGGTTTAAAACTGAGGTAATGTGAAAACATTTTGTAGAAGAATTATCTAATAAAGTATTTATATTTCGTTTTACGGGTTTTCATTGATTAAATTCAACTAAATTCAAAAACATATATAACAATTTTCGTCAATTTAGAAATCGTAAAGATGAAAGGATGAAAGAAAGTAGAATTTAATGACGAAAATTTTTCAATAAATGAATTGCGGATCCGTATGCTTTCATATGTACATACGTATGTTTGTCTGTAATTGTACTGACGTGAAACGTAACGATTATAAAAAGAACCTTGTATAAGACTAAGTTAAAAAATATTTGCATTCTAAGTTTTGTAAATTGTTCATGCATATTTTGTTTTCCAAATGTTGCACAGGTAGTTGTTTGAATAATATTTTAAAGATGAAAATTATGATTATATCTTGCAAAAATCTGTATGAAAAAATACGCATGTGTGATCGATTTCCTAGAATTTAATGTGATTTTATTCTGAATTGCTTTGTTAAAACATAAATCCACAAATACAGAGGAAAAGTAGGTTGTTTTCGTGCGATCAAATGATTTCCAGTATTTTTTCTTTTGATCCAGATTTTATTCAAAAGTCATCTCGGCTTTGGTAAAAAAAATATTTTTACTTGTTTGCTACATTATGATTATTGAAGACTGCTGTAGAATATGCAATTGAGTTGATAAATGTAGAGCCTTTCTTGCCTTTGCGTAAATACTAGCTAGCGAAATCCCTTGAGGAAGGTGAGAGTGAAAATTTTTCAACCAAACGAGAAAACAAAATACTTCTTGGTTGTATCAAAAGTTTGGCTGGATGTCATTCCATAAATAGATGAAAGACGCTTTTCAACTCATTCATCATTAAGCTGCATAATTGTTTTTGAACTAGTTCCTTTAAAGAATCAGGACCAATAATATTTGAATGCCTGAATGTGAGGGCATCATTTATTTAAATGAATTTGAATTGAAAATTTTTTCAATGCTTTTGAAAAAATTTAGAACAATTTGAGTTGTTTTTAAACTTCCGGTTTTTTAATTGGGCCAGAGAGCCATATCGTTGTATTTTGAAACATTTTTAAGGAAATCTTAATGCATATATCCGCCATTTTTATACAATCTGCTTTGGGTTTGTAGATATGCGTTATATGATGAAAACACACAAACATATTTAACACTTTTAAAAGGAAAAAAATCATACGATTGTTTTCTAACTTGAGCTACACCACAGAGCGAAATGTTTTTCCAATATTTCATTGCAACAACTTTTTTCGGGTTTTAAAGTAAGTGAAACTTAACCTTGGGTTCCAAAGATTGCCCTAGAGAATTTTGCTTGAAATTTGCCTATGTAAATTTATCGACTAACTAAGAATGAAATGGTAAAATCAAAATTTACATGGCTTCACAAGAAAAATGCTTTATTCGTCATGTCATGCAAACACAAATTACAGTGAATGTACCTCGTTAAAGTTTACTCGTGTGGATGACACATTTATAAGTGTAAATAATTTCTATATTCCATTTAAAATTAATGTATGAACGAATATCGTTAAAAAACCGAGCACTTGTGGCGATCAACTGTCGCCGTATATGTTGTGTATAAGCACTGTTAAGGACAGCACTTCACCATCAAGGGTGTAAGAGATAGGTGAATTTTAAATGGCAAAACCCCTAAAATTTCACTTTTTCCTTTGTAAAAATTTTGGTAAAATTGCTTTTGAGCTACTAAAAATTTCATCCAAAACTCCGAGTGTTCGGATATTTAGCGAACAGTCTATTTTTAAACATTTGGTGTTTTGAAGTGTATACCTCAAGAATGGTAGAAGAATTGTTTGCTCGATGCTTTCTAATGCCCTTGGTATTATGACAGTCAAATGATTTTGTTATTGAACTTCTCTGTGATGGTTGTGAAACAAAAACAATTATACTGTTGGGCTGTATATTTAGTTACGCCTTCTTGCTCTAATGATTTCCAGACAAACTATTATTCTTATTATAGCATATATGTGCTCATTTTAAGCAGCGACAGACAACGACTTTATTTACATGCATCATGTTTACAGTGAAGAAATTATTGTTTTCAAAAATAGAACGGGGCTCTTTGAAAACGAGCCAAGAAAACCAATTAGATGAATTTTCACAATAAAACTAATTTTAATTGGTGTTTGGCTCATTACATTCAAAACATGACTGCTATTTTTCAAAATGAATTTCAATTGATCTCAATTTTCAGGACGTCTTAAACAGGGTAAAATGCATAGAATTATTTCATTGCCGTAAATGCCATACCAATGTTAGAAACGTTTCCAATCATTTCTTATTTACGGACAGAAACCAAAATTATGGTGATAGCACTTTCCCGGCATGTCTATTTCATATTCATTCCTACCAGTGAAAATTCTTGCTGATTTCGATTCTATTAATCATTTCGTTCTATGAAATGTAGGTAAGCTATAAATATACACATTCAAGAAAATGAATTTAGAACGCTGCCACACACAGACATAATGACAACTTTGCAATGCCTGTTAAAATAAATGAAGTTGTCTCTTTCAATTCTTTTCAATAAGGTTGAACTCAATTATTATTACAAATTGGTATATTTAAGAAAATAACTACATATACAGATATTGTAATATGGTATTTGTTGAGTATATGAAATCTTTAAAATGCTAGTTATGGTTATTTAAGTGACGCCAACTAGGTTCCAAATAGTGTATTTTTTTAAAGTTGCGTTGCACAATGGCAAATATAAATGGACTAGCAGAAACGAACATAGTGTACTCATGTCAGAACTAATCTAAATATAACACAAATTCGTGTACATATATTACACCAAAAATTTCATAAATATAACAATATTACGTTTGAACAATCATTTTCAACATTGCCACAATATAAATACTCGTTCTCAATTTTAGTTTTTTAAGTTTAAGCAAATATATATGCTTACATATATACACACTCATTTTATTTTCTAAATATGTAAAGTTATGTCTAAAATATTTAATGAAAAATATTACGGATGTGCTTTGATGCATGCATAGAAATTGAATGTTCAGTGATCTGCTGTTAAGAGTTGGAACTGAACTTTTGAACGACGTTTTTAAACTATTGAAACACAATTTTGAAAAGAATCTTCTTGCAGTCAGCTTACATCATTTTTCAGTTACCTTTTTTGGAAATAAATATATTAATATGACAAATTTTATATTGCCTCACAAATAACCCATTCAAAATAAAGCTATGATATTCTACAAAATAAAGTTAGTAAACAAGCTCTACACATTTAAATTTGTCTAAAATCATTCTTTGCTAACGATAAAAATAAATGAAGACCTAGGCAGTTTCATAAGAGTGTAGCTTCAAAAAGCTTATTATTTCCTGTTTAAAAATATAACATATCTTTAAGGTTCTAACCTTTCCGTAAACACTTATACTTGTATGTACTGATGAATTTTCCAGGCGATAAGAACTCATGGAAATTTTGAAGTAATAAATCTTAGAAATGCAAAGTGGAAAAGTTCTGAAGCGAATTCTTAGTAACCATATTCAAACAACTGAGACAAAGTGTTATTCCAAACACAACTGATGATATGGTATAGCATGCTAGTGAGAACTGATAAGGAAAGCCTTTGCATCATTACAAAAAGCTTCCTTCTGTTGAACGGAAGAACAGTTTTAATTTCGCATTTGAAATAGACAAACTCCAAATTTTAAGCTATGCATTATTGAATTGTATTTGTATTGTAGTTGGAAATTGTATAACCGCCTTGTATGACTTCAAATCAAATACAAATATTATGCTCCATTTGCGCAGACAACAAAATTTACTAGAAACCCATTAGCTTACATCAAAGAATACGGAAGATGAAACCTTGTTCTTGGTTTTAAAAAAACTTGCTAAATAACAAGTAATTTTTAAAACGTACAACATGTGTATGGAAATTCAAATGCAACTTGGCACTAACAGAGATCACCATGTTATGCATACATGATATACACGTAATATGGACCTATGAAACACGTGCAAAAGGCGTTAGAAAACTGATTATGTATATAACTGATGCACTACCTTGCAACGAATGCTATCATATCAGTGAACGCATTAAGGTTTTAATATGTCAGATCGACAAAGGAAAACTCACCAAAACTTTTCTTAGAAATCCCGGAAAGCCGGAAAGCCTTTACGCTTCCTTGCTGAAGCGTGAGCTTTCTTTTGTTTATTTTCACGAATCAGAGAAACCTAAACATATTGAATGGGAATGCCATATATGTAATAAATATGTAACTTAACCAATGAAATCTCGCTCACAATGCAGATGGAAAATAAATTTCAGAGGCTGATGGTCAGTTTTGCATGCTAAATAATAAACTGATAACTACGTTCTGACCAGCATGTGCTTATAAGCATTCGAAAATAGGTTATGATTTTCCTTATCCGTCTGAAAAAAACTGCGAGAAAAATAACTTCATGTTGGGGTTCACTATAACGCAGACCAGTTTCTGTGAAGTCAGTCCATGGACCATTGAAACATCAAAACTAATTCGTGTTCAATTTCAGGAATATTTTAAAAACATTTATTAGAATTCTGCCAGTCACTTTAGTAAAAAATATTTTCTTGTTTATATTTCAAGTAAGAATTCCTCTCAAACACACAAAGCATTTTGTAATAAAAAATGTTCTTTTCCTGCAAACAGCATTTATTGTAATCGTTCAAAAGAATGCTTGATATATAACGCTAAAACGTGTTTGATTCATCGTGTTCCACTTACTAACCATTTTATAAAAAAAATTATGCTCTTTTTGTTATTTACTAGTTTTGAATTTCCAACTAAATTTGTTTCATAGAATGTAATGGATTTGTTGAATATCATCAAAAGAATCAATTCGCAAGCTAATGTAATGTTCGTAAGAATATGGTTCGTCAAATATCCAATTATGCCAGTAGAGATGATCTCTGATTTGTTTGATTGCTGTGTCAAACAAATTCTTTGATTTTCCGAGACAAAGTATGCGTCAAATGAGATATAAATTCTAAATTGCTCACAAATTACTTATATCACAAAATTGTTAGCCCTTTACGCAGCCGTGGTTTAGTTTGTATACAAAAACATAAATGACTATGTTTGGGAATGTTATTCTTATCTTTGCTGTCATTCTGGATGCAAGAGAAAAATACTGCGGCAGATTTTATAAAAGAATCTCCAAAGTTGAGGAAACATACACGTCCTATTATCATAATTCTAGATTGTATTGCTTTTCACTACATTTTCAAAGCTAGTTTTGACTCACGTGGTCTCAATACGACATGGAAAATATTACTGGAACCGCATTTCGGAATGACGGAGATATCTCCTATCTCAATCCCAATATATCGCAAGAAGATGCGGTATGTGAAAAAAGTGGACACGTTGTAGCTGTGTAAAATGAATCAAGTTTGGTTGAGTAGGCAATAAAAGTGACTTAACTAGCGTGTGTTACTGATCAGTTTGATTTTTATGCGTTTAGCAGCCTCAGTTCTTCTGGATGATGGTTGTCACGGGTTTGTTGATTTGGGCCGTAATAATAGCACTCGTAAGTCTTTACTTTATTTAGAAACACTTAAGCATGTAAAAAGTACCATATAGACATGGATAAATTCTGATTTAATTGGGTTTTTAGCATCGATTGGGCGTAAGGGAAGACGACTAAATAACATTTTTGGAGGTATCTTGAAGAATTGTTGATAACTGTAAGATGAATATCATGTTAAAATATAGAAATTTAAATATACACGATAGATAATACCTCGAGCATGAATTACCTAATTGGGATCTAAAGTTTTTTATTTTCCGTTAGATAATTCACTCAATTCACTGGAAAAAATTACACATAATTGATTAAATATTTGATGGTTTTGGTTTCGAAAAAAATATCATTTTTGTCAAGGTCACCTTTTTAAATTTAATTCTAAAATAAACATTGACATGATAATGAAACCCTAAATACGCAGGAAAGTCAATTGTGCAGATCATAATGAATAATTAGATTTCATTGAAATAAAACTGTAAAAAGACTCGTTGTGGTTTGTAAAGCTTCATTGTAAATGTCATGAAGAGAAATGTTGCTGTTACTCTGAAGATACGGTTTGTTCGACAGTATTCATTCACTCTCTTTTTTATTATAACTATGATACTATTTTATGGTTGTGGATTCAATCCAGAATTTTCAAAAATATATTGTTTTGTATCTCCTTTTAGTGTGTTTCAAATTATGAAACATATGCTTTTACTTTAAGCAAATATTTTACCAGAAAATGGAATTGCATGAGAGTGAAAAAAGCATTACAAATAACGTGCAATGTTCGAATTAAAAATAGATATTTGAGTGACATGAAAGTATACGAACAGGTTCAGAGAAAAAAATGTATGTTTTTCAATACAATCAATGAATAACTCACATTCCATGAAGATAAACTAGTGAGTTACCTTAAAACAAATAAATGTGTAGGATGAAAATAAACTAATCATTTCTTTATAATTGAAATTATGAGTTCTATGAAATAATAAATGACTAAACTAAAAACAAATGAAAGTATACGTCAAAAGAATTTAATATTTCACCAAAAAATAGGATAAAAATAAAAATAAATTATTGAATAATATGAAAACTTATAAATGGGTTGCTAGGAAATATTAATGTAATGTTTTAACTAAAATGAAATAAATTTGTCACCAACAAAAACTAAATTTTCTAAAAATAAACTTCAAAGGTTCAATAAATTATAAAAGCAGGTGGGTACTTATCATAACATCATGAACAGTTTCGACTTGAGTCAAAATGAACTGGCCACATTTTATTTCTCTGCATAAAAACGATCAAATATTTCGTGCACATTGTCAGCTAACATGGCGAAAATAGTAAATCCAGTATCCAATTAATCTTCCATATGAATAGTTGATTTATAATATTTTATCCAGAAAGCCTTTATTAGGTAAAAATCAATTTTACGACATTATTAACTTGTAAAATGCATAGTAGCATGAATAAATCTCATTCGAAAACCAAGCATTTCCTTCAAAAAACGTGCCTTGAATATTTAAGACCTCTTCGAAATCGCCTCCAAATTTTTTTTTTTGGAGTGCAAATATTTACAACAATCGAGTTAATGATCAATCGATCCTGGAAACAATTCAGACCTTCGACAATGCTTGCAATATTTTAAACATAATTGATTAAATTCTTCAAAGTAGAAGTTTTGTTTGTGACAATCGCTTACGCCTTGACGAATGTGTAATTTTGAATAATGATAGCACTTATGGAACAGTTAAATTTTGTCTTAGCTGTCTTGATTGGAACGCGCGCGCACCATTTTACGTTAGTTGAAAAAGAGAAAAGAAAAAAGCATTTAAAAGGAGAGCCAAACTCCGGCTGGACGTTAGCTGTTAATGCAAAATGCAACAGGCGCGCTCGAGTGCTCGATAAAACAAATGCAGCTGATAATTACACATATGTGCATTCGGGAAAATAACAGGTGCCATTAAAATCAGCATAAAGAAAAACACCGACGCAAAAGTAAAGTTAAATTTCGCTCATGAGCACAGTTAGCTTCATTGTTAGTACTACTAATGGCTTTTATGGTATTTTTTAATATTTTTTGTTTTGCCTCAGGAAAAAAGTTAGGTTAGGTTAGGTTATAATTCGTAAGTCGGTCCAAATTTACTTACTCGTATTTTGTAGCAAAAAAAGTTCCTAATATTCTTCAAAGAAGTTAAAGTGAAAAGATTCTTCATTTTCCATAAAAGTGAAGAGTGCTTGTGAAAAGAAACTCACTCACAGGAAAACCTTCTTTAGAATATAGAAACATTTTTAGAAACACCTGTTTTATATTCCAACTATGAATGAATACTACTTATTAATTTCATGGAATTAGGTTTTGAATACCTTTTTGTACGTTTTTAAATTATGTATACTCTTAGGGTTTCAATTCGATGCTTTTAAACTATTACTAACTACTTACACTTCATTCATAACATCTGAATTACATCTACATTCTGTTCTCAAAATACTTTTTACCAGCGATCACACAATTAGAATAAGATCTATTAATATAATACTGAAAAAACTGGTGGTGAAACAAAAGATTAAATAAATTTCACACATTTTTTGAATATTACACCCGATCTTATTACCGAATCTCTGTAGTCCCCGTTACCTCTGTAATCACTGTAGGTTGTAATATAACTCGACAAGAGAGTTACGTGTTGGGTTAGTAACCTATTTAGCCTTTGAACGTGACCTTGTGACTAAATACTAAACGCCTTTTGTTCTATATGATCACTGTGACTAAGTCAAAATTGATTGAATTCTGTCAATTTCTTCACGCAATATTTTCGTTAGTTTGACTCTGAAGAGCTAAAACTGGATTTAATCTAACCTGTTACAAGTGCACTATTTCTTCGAAAACTTTCAACCACTCAATACTTTTTCACCTATTTTTCCTTGCAATGTTTGCTTTGAATTGAAAATTGTATACTCCGCTTATATTAATGGGGACTAATGAATTTGTCCAAGAATTTCAATTTCATGTTTCAATATTTCCATGGTGTTAACGAGAAAATAATTACAGACGTATAGTGGTATGAAGGTAAGCTACTGTAGAATGTTTGAATGGCGGGAGAGCATTGACTTCAAAAACGCATAGTAAAATCCCCTTTGAGGGAACTAATTAACTAACTAAGCATGAATGTACGCTACTAAAAAATCAAATGGTTCAATGCCCATTTGGCAGAAAGACAGTGCCAGTAGCAAAATACCATTTGTGACCGTATATTGATGTTATCACAGTTTTGTTTGAATAATTAGCTACCCTTCCAGGCATTGCTACGCTGAATGTTTATAAGCTGTATCCAATAATCCTTTATCTGCAAAGTCAAAAAACAAATTGGACAAATCCAACATTACATAGGTATCAGTGGGGGTTTAAATGGTAACAACAAGGCCCTGGATTCGAAATTTTAGTTATAGGGAAGTAATAGCTCTTATTTTGAATAAATATCACATACATGTTATCTAGTAATTGTAGTCATTATGACAAATTATACCATGAACTGAAATTTACAGTTTATTGCCTTGGAGACCCCGAGGGTCAAATTTGACCCTGAATGAAGAAAAACGTTTGCCCATCAGATTAGAAGGAATGATCGACCTCTTCTCTCGGAAGTTTTGATCCCTGAAACTGTAATATCCTTATGATGTATAATCTGAGGAGTCTTTGTGCCAGATTTGAAGAGAATTGTTAAAGGATATCAAAAATACGCAATGATGGACAGGCAGACTGACAAACTAGAACTATAAATATGGTGACTCGGATCATTTTTCATACTAACCAAAAAATTATAAAGTATTTAGTTATATATGTGTAGCAATGTTTAATAATAAACATAGGGTCCTACTGTTCGACCAGCTGGTATATAATTTAATCATCAATTTCCTGTAGAAGCTTTGAGTGAAGAAAATTAAATGGTGTCTCATTTCATTCAATACTCGAATGAATTAAAACCGTAACAAAAATAAGATTTCAATGCAAATGTAAGGTATATTAAATAAAACCTTTTAAAATACTTTAAACGTTGTGCAAAATCTAAGATGCACTACGTATCAACAGTTACAAAGATCAAGTTGACTTGATCAACTCATATTTAATTGAAAATTTATTTTGTCAGTACCTAATGTTGTGTGATTGCCTCACGTTTCAAAAAATACAAAGAAATGTATACTTTAAATTTAGTATTAGTATAATATTTTATACGATCAAGTTTTTTTTCGCCCATATATTAGAAAAAATGCTGATTAAAAAAAATATTAATACAATTATATCCATCTAACTTTAGACAATGCACAATAAAATTTTGTTGCATCTCTAATGATTCATATCAACGGCTTTTCATACTTCTCACACATAAGTTTACACGCACATAAGTTGTTCAAAACAATATCAAAAAAATCCTTCATATAACGTCATTTTAAAACACAAAAAGTCACAAATCGTCATATTTGCCTATTACTATTCAACTATTCAAGTTAGTGACTAACCGTATGTGAAGTCACTTCAAAACTAAAAAAAACAGCAAACAAATTGGATACGTAAGCGTGATAAATTGGAAACGTAAGCGTTGATAAATTGGAAATGTAAACGTGATAGATTGGATACGTAAACGTGATAAATTGTAAACGTAATCGTGATAAATTGGAAATATAAAGATAATAAATTGGAAACGTAAAGGTGATAAATTGGAACACAAAGGTGATAAATTGGAAACGTAAACGAGATAAACTTTAAACGTGAACGTGATAAATTGGAACACAAAGGTGATAAATTGTAAACGTAAACGTGATAAATTAGAAACGTAAATGTGGACACATAAATATTATCAATTAGAAATGTAAACGTTACCGCTTGGAAACTTACACGTCATAAATTGGAAACATCAACTAGACAACTTGGGAACGTAAACAAGACAGCTTAGAATCGTAAACGTGATAACTTGGGAATAGCAATGTGTCAATGTAGAAGCGTAAACGTGGAAATTTGGAAACGTAACCACTTCCAAATTTAAACGTTACCAATTGGGAGCTTAAAGGTGGTATTTTGCATATTGTTTAGTCCTCTAGTGGGTAGCAATTTTATTATCAGCAAGCAATGCCACAGGCATGGCCCTTTGGCCCTTACGGGGACTGGTCAGGGAAGCAACTTCACTCTGATTCCTCCGTAACTTAGCTTCTGACGACATTAACCATAAAGCTGAACCCATCGATTTTATAATACAATACGTTTTTTGGTCAACCTGATCATCATCAAGTTTTTCGTCGGATAAAAATATCAAGCTCACACCCTCAACAAGTGGGTTAAACACATATATTTCTAGCTATATTTTATTTGCATAAATATTTTTTCTTATTTTTATTGATCAATTATTACTCCAACATACCTTCCGGAGCACCGAATTTACTACGAATTGTTTCTGGGACAAGTTATTTAACGAAACCAAGTAGAGAAGTGACTAAAAATTTCAAATTCTGCTTCCCAAGGTAAATTCTAAAACAGCTTTTGAAAGTAACATAAAATCTTTAAAAAGTTTATGTTTAAAATCAAAACTTTGACAATTTGACAACAAGGTGGCCAAAACGGATAGAGCTCATAAAAAAGAAATTAAACAGGGAAATAGACTAGTAAAAGAGTAGAAAAAATGTACAAGACATGCAGAAAGCTGACATTAAACTAAAAACCACTCGACACAAAATAATAAGCAACATATGTTCAAAATATATTTGTTTTCATACATTTTACAATGAAATATTAAAATTTGTCGTTAAACAATTCAGAAAAAGTATACTAACCGACAAACAAAAAATTTGCTTTCATCGTCAAGTAGTTATAAAACATGTACATATTTAAGCACAAAGGCATTTGAGAGACATATGGAAACTGAATAGAGCCACGAAATGTTCCCTTAGATATACATGGGTTTCATATGCTAACTATGGATACCGGAGTCAAACCCAACGTTCTTAATGAACCTTACTTCTTAGTCCATGATTACTTTATTATTTACCTTTATGCAGATGAGTTGACCATAACTGATTGTACTTTTAACAAGTTTGCCAGAAGTTCGGTTGCAGGAGTAATATCTAAAGTGTTGAAAGTGCTTCACTTTAGATATATTTATAAAACGAAACATAAATAAATTAGGATCTAGCTATTTTTGTATTTTACTCGTTTAAGCCTGTTGTACTGCTACTAAATGCTACGAAACTATTTTTAAAGACTGGTTTCAAACCATTTAAAGACTATTTTATGTTCTCTTAGAACTTCAGCAGCATCAAACTAAGGGTTTGATCTAAAGAAAACTGTTCAAGTATGAGAGGAGTTAAGGGCTCCACATAATTTGTACTGCCAAGATATACTTTGACAGTTTTGCACGATTTCAAGTAACGATGAAACCACGCACATGGTTGAGTCATGCCGCTCTTTAACTGTATTTGTAAAACATACATTGATGCCTTATACACATTTGCTGCGCTGGTATACATACAAACAAGTACAACACCAGCATTTACAGCCGTACACATAAAAACAAGCAACATTACCACAGGTAGTTGAACTCCGAGATTGAAGCAGGCATACAAACTGACTATATGCACACACATTACAGATACCAGAACATCGGAAGTCATGTAACATGAATAAAGTCTCCGATATTCAGCGGACATCACCTCAATTTCCCTGTACATTAGGCAAGCCTTCCAGTTTGTTTTACCGTTATGTCCTTTTGCTTGAGCAATTTTCTTCCCGGCCAGTAAAATGTACAATCGCATGCAATAATTTTTGAGAAGTAGAACTAGCGTCATGTGGAAATAACTTCCACTTAAGAGAAAACTCCAATTGAAGTAGTTTACCAGAAATACCAAAGCTTTAGTGTAGACTTCATATGCCGTCCAAGTTGCCTGTAAATGTGTTCCCACTTGTCCTCTACATTGTGGGGTTACAATCCAATATCCAAACAAATTTACTGGCAAGCAAGGATTTCGAACTACGTCCACATGGTAAAACAAAGGAACCGTTATACAGGAAACTTGCATGATTTTCATAACACCTTTGATGATTTTGCTACTACCAGCCTTAGCAACGGAACTCCAGGTTTGACCTTCAAAAAAACATAAGTCAGAACTTAAGAAACTACTTTATTAATTAGCAAATTCTATATTTTTACCATTTCTCTTGCTTTCAAAAGCCAACATTCCATTAAGGTAAGAAACAATAAGTTCTGCTTTTGTGCAAAACACATAGTGCGTATAGAGATGTAATAGTAGTGCGCAGTAAAACATCACACTGTGAAGTTTTACAAATTTTTTGCTTTCCTTCCATGTCGATATTAATTGGACCAAGATGCAGAACCCAAATATAATCCCTATGGAAAGTCTACCCTTGTAAACAAGTTGAGCACGCTTGGACTTGAGTTGGAAACGATTTTGTTTACTGTTCCACTCAAAGAGTAAACTACCAAAAATATCAGTAAATCGCATTTGCTCTTTTAAAGAGTCAAGTAGGTTTTCGGATATGAGCATTTTAAAACTTGGGCAAAGGTCCGAGTTTTTAAAGAAAATTGGTTTTCAATTCCGTGTAACAACCCTTTGACCAGGTACTGTATTTGCAACAAATAATTTGATCCCATAAGGTTCAGCTTATATATATGTGCAAATAGATTGTTATCGTGAATGGG
>JAQFXM010005859.1:0-14204 GCA_034693345.1 Entomobrya multifasciata | reverse complement strand
TGACAAAAGGCAGTGACAATCAGCCTCCTGCTAAACCAACAATGTCTGGGAATATTCAAATATTATTTTTAATGCTTTTGTTCGGAATGTCTATTGCGCAAGCCTCCATGATTCTAGAGTTACATGGATACATATTTAGAGCACTAAAAGCGATTTTCCATCTCTGTGTTTTTAAAATTCGTGTTTTAATACGTGGGTGCAAATACAGTATCTACAAAAATGTCGTAAAACTAAAGCACAAAGATAATTCGGTTTTTGTTTGAAAACACGATTTATACTTTTGTTACAGACAAAACGTTCACACATAATACCGAGCCGGGAATACATATCTGTAGAATACACTAACGAGGACTCTATTAATTTTTCCTTTTAAGTTTAGCAAAGGGCTTTAGGTGTTTTAAACAATGAAATAAAATAATCTATGGACTAAATAAATTTTAACTTAAAAAATTAAAATCGAACATTGCTTTCTTATTTTTGCCGTAATTATTTCTTTTATTATTCAGGAGTAAGGATGTACATAAGTTCTACTATGTTGTTTATCTATGCTGATAAATGAAATTTGAATCTTATAAATATATTTGAATTGTAAAAAATTGCGTTGCGGCATTCATTCTTCAAACACATTATAATCTATGTAGATGCTTACACGAATTTAAAATGCCATTACTTCCGCATTTGAAGATGCTTAAATGTATATTAGTGCAATAGTTTTTAATGCCGAAATTATAGTTATTAACTTATTATTCAAGTCGTACTAAAATTGCTTGTCCATACAGGTACATTATACCATGGCGACGAGTACTTGCCCACGTAATGTTTTAATTCACTTATTAGCCATTTGTAATTTACGTAACGGATTTCCATTTGTTATATTAATATGTTATATCAGAAAAGTACCTGGTAAAAATTATAACTCATAACTGTTTTGGAAGTACGTGAGGGCTTTTATATTTGTATTGAAGCAAGCAAACATGCATAAAAATCCGTCCCAATATTAAAAACCAAAGCTTAAAAATGTTTACTTCATGTTTTCTCTTTGTTGTGATGCTAAATATCTACTATATAAACTGCTTGGTTCCAAGTTATCGTTTAGAATCTACGCTATTAAACTCTATTTCCGAGCTGGACCTCAAAAACAGCGAATTTAAATCTAAGTTTCAACGTTCAACAAAGAAATTCATTAGATCTTACGTGAAGAAAAGAGTAAAAATAAGTGATAATTACCCTCATTGGCTTGATATAAATTTGTTTTCCAACATAGAAAGATTTTCGAAGAATAACTGCCTAGTTATCGTAAATAATTTTCAAGGAATGGATATAACTCCTTCAGTCTCCCCGCCAATAGTTCTCCGAAAATTTGAGCTTGCCGTAGTACGTCGAACTTACAACGCATTGTATCACAATGTTGATGGTGATTATTATAATAATGAATTCTTTGTGTGGATTGCATCTAATATGCTACAGCATATCAACGGAACGTTTTTAGTTGACAAACAAAGGATGGAAAACTTGGATGCATTACAACATGACTGTCCAATATCAAAGCAGTATAGCTCAATCAAAGTAGTTGGCAATTACATAAGTTTTTGTGTTGGTCTAAATCGCACTGTGTTAATATCGACTTCAAAACCTTGGCAATGTCAAATTCAACTAGATGTACTCATGCCAAAACCTATATTCGACTTGGGAAAATATACGGAAATATTTGATCCGTTGGATGAACTAACTCCATATCTTGGGAAAAGCTCCACAACAACTTTTAATATTATCGTGGATTTTAAGTCAAGCATTTCTAAATTTGACACTAGTTCACTACTTTTCTGGGTTTCAAAATACTACTATCTTTCCGAAAAGGAATTAGTGTTGGACATTCATATGATATTCTACATTGTTTCCAAAAAATTAATAAACAAATCAATAATTACTATTTCTAAGTGCTTTATTGAAAGCATTTATAATATTATGCCATGCTATAATTGTCCTGGCTATTTGCGCACCACCAAGGTAGACTTTTCTGTATTCTCAATGGAACATGTTTTGTTCCTTGATAGTGAACGTATAAAGGATATTTTTCCAGGCAGATTTGATTTAAGACGTGACTGGGATTCTGAATCTGAGGGATCATTTAGTTTGGTGAGCCAGATATCCTATTTTATGGATCGGGAACCTGGCATCCTACAGAAACCACTACAAAATTTTCATAAAATGAAAACCAGCAATTCAGATCCTATGAATTTGCTTGCATTCGCATTTGCCTCAGTACTAAGTTTTTGTTTGGGTAATATTACTACCCCAAAGTACGAGCAGAAGCTGTACCCAAGACACTTGGAAATACGTCGGCCGTTTTTTGAGAGGGCGGGCTTTTTAATGGAATTTTCATCAGGAGTTGAAATTGGAACACTCAAAGTGAAGTACAATTTGGGTTCCCTCCGATTTGTTAGTTGTGGAGACAGAGGATTAAAACAACTTCCAATCCTACAATTTTTATCAGTTTTTGATAATGACGTCTGGGAATGGATAGGTTGTATAATTTTAATATTATCTACATGCATTGTTTTCCTGTTAGGGAATCAACGAAAATTTGCATCAAATTCAGGTCTGTGGTGCATTTTAAAAGTTTTGTTGGAACAAGGGGATCCTTTCCCATCTAATATGGTTGCAATGAAACGTTTCAGATTTGTTATTTGCGGAACACTTTTAGCAGGCGTTGTTATTAGTAATGCGTTTAAGAGCAACAATGTCTACAATATCGTTACACCAAGACAGCATATTCAATTTCAGACCGTTTATGACTTGGTTAGCCATAATTTTTTCATTTATAGCAGAATCGGATATATTTACTACTTTACAGGTCCGAATGATCATCCTGAAACCGAGATCACAAAAACTAGAATAAAAATTCAAACAGAAAACGGATTTACTGCTATGGGTTTTACCGAAACCCTAATAACTTGGAGAAAGCTTGATTCTTTTATTCGTCACCAGTCCCTGACGAATAAAAAAGAACTGTGGACTGCCGTCAACGAAACAAGAATGCATCCCAAAATCCCACAAATTATAATGGCACCGTTTGAGTTTTATGGACTGCTCATAAGAGCTGGAATAGTGAAAAACACATACCGTAACATTTTTGGGAACAAACCTGACCGAATTTCTGAGCAATTCTTTTGGAAAGAACAACAAAATTTAATCTTGAACGACTTAACAAAATGCAATAAGTCCGCATGGATTTTGCCAGAATATTTGGGATATTTATTTTCCAGAAATCTTAATAAGATGGGAAAACATTCAGATGTTGGCATTAATGCTTTGACAAAACCACACATGGTATTTGTTTATAAAGGTTTAATACCCATATCACTACACAAAAGATCTTCGTGGGTTATGAACTCTAATTTGTTTGAATGGTGGCAAAGGTTACTCAACAAGACTCATTTAGTTAATACAAACTCCGAGCCTCCGACCAAACCCAGCATGTCCGGCAATATTCAGCTCATATTTTTTCTACTTGGTGGTGGTCTAGTTTTTGCAATAATCTGTATGATTTTAGAACTAAGACGAGTAATTTATTATTTTATACTGAGAAACATTTGTGTTTTATACAATGTTTTAAGTCAAGCTGTTCATGTTCTATTCAGAAAATTTGGGACCATTTAAAAATATAGTAATACTTGTAGTTGTCCTTGAGTAATATCTTGAGTGGTGGACCTTTCTGCTTACTTTGAAAGGAATAATGGCTAAAAGTAAACGTATAAATTTGATAGTAATCATCTTCACACGTCTTGATTCATTTTTCTCTCTTATACCTAATTTTTCTCCCAAATTATTGTTTTACTGATCAAATAACAAGGCAATCACCACTTTTGAAATAAGCAAATATTTGGAAAACCAAAAGGCAACTTGTCATTCTAAGATTGACTTGATATTATGTATTGCGTTATTATCGTAACACAATATTGTGGCTTACATCAGAAATATCGTAAGTTTTCCAGCCGTTAGAATACATACGTAATTACATCATTACACAATAAAAATCTACTTTACTAATTAATCTTCAATATATTTCATTATTTGTATAACTAATTTATATTTACTAAAGTACTTACTATATCATGATGTGGCAAATTGATTCAATAGAATATATTCTTCATACTAATACAGGAAAAATGCTTACATGTTAGTTTTATATGGCATTATGGTAATATTACGCAACACCTGTGATCAGAGGTAATTTTATATTTCAATAATAATAATTATCATTAAATATTTCAATTGCTTAATGAAGTACCTTGTCTCCACGAGTTTACACAATCTTGTCATCTTAATTAGCCTAAAAGCTTATATTTCATACCTTGAATATACTAAACCAAACTATACTTTCACAATGCGACACAGCAATCAAAATGCCGAAAGTACACGTATATTTGCGATTTCTTGTTGCATCAACCGCCATTTTTAAATTCACAAATTGTGACATAGTAAATTATGAATCAAGTTTCAAACTTTTGGATTCAATCTCTATAGCCGACCTAAAAAATGGTAGCTTTGAATACAAAATGCAGCGAGAAGACAAACGAAAAATCAAACAATACATCAAAGCTAAAAAGAAATCACCAGTTTTAGCCACTCTGTCACCCGTTTTAAATTTGTTTCCGTTTCTTGAGAAGTTCGCAAGCCATAATTGTTTAACCGTGATCAATAACTTTCGAGGGATCGACATTATTCCTACGAGTTTTATACCGTCAATTTTAAGAAACTTTGAAATCGGCGTTATGCACACGGAGTTTAACAATACAAGTGTTAAATGGATAAGAAAACAGCCTAACGATCACCATTACGTATTTTTGTGGGCCGCGAAGGAAAAGTTACTAAATTTATCAACAAGCAAATCCATTAGGAATTATAGGGTAGATTTACGAAACATAAATCACTTCTGCCCCACATCAAAACTATTCATTTCACTTTATCCACATTTATTTTACAGTAGCATTTGCGTAGGACTAAACCAAAAAAGATTGTCATCAGCTACAAAACCATGGCAGTGCCAAATCCAAGTAGAATTACTAATGCCTGATTACATTTTTAAATTTAGAAAGCCAACAAACATTTTTGACAATTTAGACTTCGAGCTTGTTGATAATCCAATTCCCAACACGAAAGCAACCATAAATATTTTAATACAGTTTCAGAAAAGCGTTTTGGAATATGGTTTTGAATTTTTGACCGACTGGATTACTCGGAAACGTCTAGTACCAAATTATAAAGAAATTGTAACAGATGTTCATATTTATGCACAAAACCAATGCAAAGTTAAAAGTATCCTAATTAAGTTTACACCGGAGTGTTTCATATCAAAAACCGTTCTTGTCGAGTTGTGCGTCAGTTGTCCTAAATATGTTCGAGCCACACCTCTAAGCCCTGCCACTCTTACGATGGAACATGTGCTCTTTCTGGACAGCAAACGAGACCAGGAACCATATCCAACCGCAGTACTTACAAATAGCATTTACAATAAAGGAGATGTTTTGACGTTAAGTTTTGTTGATCAAATATCCGAATTTTATCACACAGAACAAGCTTCAATAAATAACCCGCTAAAGTATTTTCATAACATGAGAACGAATAATCCGGATATTGTGAATATGCTTGCTTTTGCTTATGCGTCAATAATTGAATTTTGCATGGGAAATGCCTCTCAAATTCCTGGTCTCGATTCTGAAAGTAAGATATATTTTGCACTGGAGTACGGTCGGGTGGCAAACTTGCAAGAGACATCATTTGAACATATTCACGGAACGCTTAAATTCATAAACACTATGGAATCACTTCGTTTCGTTAGCTGTGGTCACAAAGGCTTAGAGGAATTTCCAGTATTACAATTTCTCTCAGTTTTTGATGATAATGTGTGGAAATGGCTTGCAATAGCTACAGCTATTATATCTTTTTCAATTGTATATTTGGCTGGTAAAGCTGGAAGATCTATTTCAAGTGTTTGGTGCATCATGAAAGTTTTGTTGGAACAAGGGGACCCATTTCCATCCAAATTAGCTGATATGAGTCACTTCCGATTCATAATTAGTGGAACACTATTAGCAGGTGTAGTTATAAGTAATGCGTTTAAAAGCAATAATGTTTATCATATTGTGCTGCCCAAGCAGACAACTCCATTTAAAACGGTTGACGAGTTGGTGGATCACAATTTTACTATTTACAGTAGAATTATTGACTTGCAGTATCATTCTTTTGAAGGTAATACGCAATTTTCCATGCGAAGAGTGGTAAACAACGATTTTGGGTTTATTCGAATATTAACAAATGGCACAACAGTTGCAACTGCAATCACTGAGGTGAGTCAAAAATACTTAACATTTTTGAAGGATCCAGAAGGATTGAAAAGATATGACAAGTTAGACCGATTTGAAAAGATTCGTAACATAACCAAGCTCTATAATGGTATGTTGAAACTGGCACTGGAGCCTTTTGAAGTTTTTCACCGCTTTGGGCTGCAGGAATTCTAAATGACAAATTTCAAAGAGCATATGGCAACATAATTCGACTTGGATTTACAAGCAAATTCGTAGAAAAGCAAAAGAATTTCATCACCGACGACCTGATGAAATGTAACAAATCGGCTTGGATTTTGCCAGAATATATGGCACACAATTTATCCAGGGTTCTTAAAAAGTCTGGAACACATTCAGATGTTGGTAGCAATGCGCTAAGTGAACCTTATTTCGTATTTAGTTATATTGGAATAGTACCCACGTCTTTGCTTAAACGAACTTCTTGGGTTTCTACCTCACACTTGTTCGAGTATTGGCATAGGTTTGTGAACAAAACAGATCTAGTCCACGCTACCGATAATGAGCCTCCTCAAAGACCGAATATGTCGGGAAATATTCAGTTAATATTCATTTTGCTTGGATGTGGTCTACTTGTGGCATTGGTGTTTTTGATTTTGGAATTTAAAAACAAAATATTTAGTATCCTATACAAAACCATTGTGTATACCTATAGAACTCTTAGAAAAGGTTTTAAACGGGCACAAAATATAAAAATATTTTTTTCACGTTACAAAACGACAGCAATAACAGGTAAATTGATTTTGTTCGGGAAGACATTGATGTTTTCTTTTGTAAGGTCCAAGAAATTAAAACCTAGTTCTAAGTAATCGTTAAATTTGCTTATGCACTGATATCTTTATAAACTATAGCTTTAATTAAAATTTAGTTTGAATTGCTTACCAGATGATTGTTGTTGGCTTATGTTAAATAAAAAAAAAACTATTGTAAATGTCATTATGTCAAAATCAGCTTTAAAAAAATTATGCATTAAAAGAAATTCTAGTACACTTTACAAAACATAACATGTTTGCAAGCTAATTCCAAACCAGGGGACTACTGCACTGCGTATATGGTTTCGAATATCGACCTGATATTAAATATTAAAAAATCATTGTTAATCAGTGCTGTAAAAAACAGTCACCCGACATTGAGGTTTATTTATTTTGTGATTTATTGCGAGAAGGGTAATGCCAATATAAATTGATAGAGAGGTGAGGTAGTTGTAAGAACAATAAACGTTGAAATGATTAGAGAAAAATCCTAACATTCTAAGCTTTGCATATGAGTATAGGATAGATGGAATAATTAATATAAAGTACCATTCTGGCACTTAATAATGATGCTATTCAAGAAAAATATGCTAATCACTAGACATAATGAATTCATTTTTGCTGCAGTTTGCTACTTTTAATTCATAATAATAAGAAGAGTTAAACTAAAGAAAGATAATCAAATATAGTACAAGTAGAAGAAGTCAAAGTGAAGAATGTAAAGAAAACAAAATTCTTTTAAGAAAACATGTTAAGCCTAAACAAGAATCGATAAATTAATGGATTTTCAAAAAGCTGGTATGTATTTTAGCCTTATCTGCGACCGATTCCTCCGAAGCTGGGCACTGAAAATTTATGAAGCCGTGAATATTAAAACACAAATATAAATACATATGTAGTTATTGTTTTCATGCAAATTCATTCGCTATAGATTTTACTTGTGGAGTTTTGGCTAGGCATTTCAGCTGGTGGTGGAGATGGTTGGGTTGGCTGTGTCATTCCTGGTTGGGTGGGTTGGGTCATACCTCCTGGAGCGGTCATGCCACCTGGTGGAGTTGGTTGAGTCATACCACACTGTTCCTTCATGGTTTGACACTGTGCACTTGCTTGTTCTTGTCCTTTAAAGAAACAAGGCATGTGGAAATGCGTTTTAAATTTGTTATTTTTTCCAATTTTGTTATTAATAGGATAACGTTATATGATAGGTGCATACCTTTACATTGTTCCTCGAATTGGGCACATGGACCTTGAGTAGCTCCTTCACCTTCAGCGCCTTCCGATTCTTCTCCAGCTCCAGCTTCTTCACCACCTTCGGATCCGGGAGCTTCAGGTTTTTCTGGAGCTTCAGGCTTAGGTGCTTCAGGCTAATATTTAAAAAAAATAAAATCCATTTAGTATAATAACTTAACTCAACGTAACGCAACAATTTTACTTCATTTTCAAGAAATCTTACCTCTTCCTGTGGCTTGGGGTAAGCATAGGCAACCAACAGTACTGCGGTGAGGGCAAAACCAATAGAGAAAATCTTGGCCATCTTCAATATCAGGAAATATAACTAATTAAATTTTGTATTTGATTTAATTTGGAAATGAATTTCCAATAACTTACTTTGTAGGATTTTTGGAAACTTCTGAAGATATAAATTGAGATGAGAAGAAAATGTTATGAAAAAAGAGGAAAGATGATTTGATGCTGATCTCATCATTACAACGGGTTTATATACATGAAATTTTCTCGTGCAGTTGAATTACTGAGTTAAATATTCGCTGAACTGAATGTTGTAATAATGTATGAGTTCAATTGTTTGGGGTTGTCATGATTGATTGAATGATAATTCTGGGCTGATAACCTGATTATAAAATGTGGATTGTAAACATAGTGTTGATACCGTTTGCTATCTTACTTTCTACATTTTTTACAAATAGTGCACTAGTTATTGACAAATATAGAGTAAATTACATGTATAGATTTATAAACGTGGGCAGTGTAAGCTCGAGTGAATTTTCCACAGAACTGGATAAACTCCAAAACAAAGTTCCAACTGGTTGCAAAATTGCAAGATATATGGTGCATATGTGTAATTATAAAACCACCAAAATTTTCGTAAAACTGAAGTACAAGATTAATTTAATTTTTATTTGAAAACCTATTATATATAGTGGTTTAAAACAAAATATTTTCATACAGAGCCCGGAGTCGATATTTTTCAGTAAGTGGCTTAAATACTGGAAAATTGGAACAACAAATGCAATGGCATGTAAAATATTCGGCAAGGTATATTTACAGGCTGAGAAAGAATTACCTGTCGGTATGTCACATGGGGTTGAATTATTAAGCTGCCGGATTATTACTGCACTTGTGATAAATAGTTTCGGCATTTCGAATTGACAGAAGCCCTTCGGAGTTTTTATGAAAGTGGGAAGAAAATTCTTCTTGGATATGTAGGTACTATTTTCAACGGTGAAAACGTAACAATTTGGAAGAACAGGCTTTAAAAACACCGAAAAGTTTTTAGGGCAAATCTGAAACGATTGAAAAATGCATCAACGAGCAATCCAGTAAAAACTAATGGAATATTTATTGATCAGAAGGTATGATGGAGTGAGTAAGATTGAATTTAAATAATTTAGGGCATTAACAAGTTTTTACTTCAAAAACTCGAATAGAATATTTTGTTTCTTAGTTTTGCTCATATGTACTTCTACAGTTATTCAGGAACACGTCTGCACATCAAGGTCAACTGTAGTTTTTAACGATACTATTCAAAGGAATCTAAACCATGTGAACATATCTGAATTGTAAAAGTTTCTCCATTTTACATCACGAAAACACAATTTGCATGCGTTGCGGAATTTCTTGGCTTGAAAACAAATTGAACTTCTTAATTTCTTTGATACACAGATAAAACTGAACAGTTTCTAGACCGCTTTAGCCTTGAATTGGATGATATTTGAAGCATAGTTCAAGTGTTCTTTGCAATTACCTACATATACACTGCAATATTTTTCAACCCAATGAAGCGCAGATGGATTTATAGCTCGTTGTAGGTACCCACTAATATATTTACAGTTGTAGTTAAAACTGCTACATTTCATGCAAAATAAACCAACCACAGATGAAATTAAACAGATTTTCGACCACTTTAGCCTTGATTTGGATAATGTTTGATTAGCTATTGACATATTTTGCACTTGCTTATAACCCACAACTACACTGCATTTTTTTTCAAGCTAATGAAGTGCAGATGCATTTATAGAGCGTTGTAGGGACCCACAAATACATTTACACTTGTGGTTAAAACTGGTATATTCCATGCAGAATTTACATACCACAAATGAAACTGGACAGTTTTTCGACCGCTTTAGCCTTCAATCGGATGATATAGGAAGCACCGTTAAAGTGTTTTTTGCACTTGCCCTACAACTGCGCTGCATTTTTTTCAAGCTAATGAAGTGCAGATGCATTTATACAGCGTTGTAGGGACCCACAAAAATATTTACACTTGTGGTTAAAACTGCTATATTCCATGCAGAATATACATACTACAGATGAAACTGAACAGTTTTTCGACCGCTTTCGCCTTGAATTGGATGATATAGGAAGCACCGTTAAAGTGTTTTTTGCACTTCCCTACAACTGCACTGCATTTTTTTCAAGCTAATGAAGTGCAGATGCATTTATATAGCGTTGTGATTCTTCTCTTAGCAGCCGTCGCAGAAGCATCGTTTCTCTGTTCTGTCTTGTAATACAAGTTTTCACGGGGCAAAGTGAGATCGTAAGCACAGCAACTGTTTCTCAGTATTGATGCACTCTGCTAGCATGCTATAAGTTATCACTGGACATGAGCAAAAGTGACTTGTGTGTGACGTTCATAATTAATGTCCTCTCAAAATAAAAAATCTAAGTCGGAGTCATCCGATTTTGTCAAAAACGTACCAGAAAAACGAGGACACCCTAGCACAATATCGTCATCTTCTTGTGATTCTCCAAACCCTAAAATATCACATTCAACTAAACTGTTTAAGGATCAAAACGAGAGCAAAATACCAGCAAAAAATATACAAACTACAATGGTTCTTTCCGATCAAGACCTAGCCAAAATAGAGATAATGATGACCAAGCTCTTAGATACGAAACTTGAACCGTTCAAGGAACAGCAAAAAGGGATTGCCCAGCAGTTACAAAGAATGGAAAAGTTCACCCGTGAGAAAAATGTCATCATTTCTGGTATACCCGACAACGATGAAGACCTTCAAGGAAACATAGACATCATCAACGGTCTTTGTGATAAAATTGGTACTTCCAGGGTACTTATTGATGACGTCTTTCGACTTGGAAGAAAGAATGGCACAAAACTTCGTCCCGTTCTTTTGAAATTTGCTCTAACTGTTGACAAGAAGCGTTTTTTGAAAGCATCAAAAGGACTGCGAAAGGAAAAAATCTTTGTCAATGAAGACCAGTCTCAACAAGAGAGAATCAACAGTGGGTTATTACGAAACCATTTTAAAACTTTGAAGCAGACTAACGTGGATATTAACTTGTCCATTCGAAACGGGATTATGTCTATTTGGCATAATAACACGGTCGTAGATAAGTATCAAGTGGAAAACGGAGCCGTTAAAACCATCCCACAACGAAAAGCCTGAAGTCACGGACCCATGGAGCATCAAAGCTACGATAAGTTAATTAATAAGATAAGTAGTAATAATTTAAGTATAGTATTTTATAACATAGAAGGTTACAATAGAATTTATAAGATTAATTCAGAAGATATTAATAAGATGTTACAAAATTGTTTTGTATGTCTATATGAAACCTGGTCTAATAACGACATAAAAATCTCTTTATTCGATTCTTATGATAAAATTGAGAGTAAGGCAACTAGAAATTACAGCGTCGGCAGATGTAGTGGAGGCATTATTTTATACTATAAAAAACAGCATATCTCTTTAGCTAACATTAATCTTGTCCATACAAATTTCATTTCGGCACGTTTTAAATATAAATGGCGATATTGACATTTTCATTGCGTGCTTTATGTGCAAGCGTTCCATTTCACGGTTCTAATTTAATGGACGTTTTTTATCTGCACTTTTCTTGCAAATTTTGCTTTAAATTGTCGTGTCGTGTGAGTCTAAAAGACCGCATTAATTTTGAAATGTTCCAATTTTAGGGTGTAATTGTAATTAGATTGAGCACGGCTTGTTTGTTAATTATATTTTGAGTGGATGAATAAAGATTCAAAAATAATTATTTTTGAGAAATAAATATTGTAGTTTACGCTGTCATTATCATTAAGATTAAAGTTTGCGTAGAGTTTGTTTCGTCATTACCAGTAAACAAATATATATAAGTACGTTTGATTCAGGTGGGACTGATTCCGGTTAGTGCTCCTTTGTCTCTAACAAAGCGCCATTAGCCAAAACATATTTGGCCACATATAAAACTGAAAGTTTGTAAAATTAATATCGCTTAAACTATAGAATTTTTAAAAAACTTTGGTCACCTTAATTTTAGACGCCATTGGACTTTATCAAGACCTTAACAAAATGCAAGTCATTTAGTCTTTTTCAAAATGCAATGAATCGAATTTGATAGTCATATAAATTATAAGCTATTTCTTATACTTGATGACAAAAATTATTACTTAAGTTAATCATTTTTATGGTGAAAGAGGTTTTATTGAATTTTAAACTCTAGCTTTCGTCGACTTTCCGTCTACTTTTTCAAGAGTGAAAACAAATAGAAAATTAAAACAATCTAATTGGTTAGTTAACAATAAATAAATAATTAAGTAGTTTGTAGATTTCAATTTATCCAATCCAGTGCAAGAGGTAACCAAGAGCCAATATCATGTCCAGTGTTACGATTCCTGTTGTTGGGGTATTTTTGTATGAAGATGGCTTCTTTGAAGATTCGTTGGAAGTGTCGTTTTTCAAATTCAAGAAGGACGATGGAGCCCGTAATTACTTTATGACTTGGATGCGCATCTTCATGTTCTGCCAGAGCTGATTTGATAATTCTCTTGTGTCTCAAATCCCCATCATGATCATTTTTACGTCTGGTCAAGTTGTTTGTTTCTCCAATGTAAACTTTATTACAATTGCAAAATATCTTGTAAACTCCTGCTTAAATAGTGGGGGCCTTGTCTTTGAAATTACATAACTGTTTGCTTAGTTTAACTCCAGTATAATATCCCAACTCTCTGTCCAGATATGTTCTGATGATCCCTGCTATTTGGTAAGTAACATTTCCAATGTAAGGAATAGCACACCATTTTTTCTCTTCGTCATTTTTTGCAGTAGAATCAATGCGAGGTGGTCGATTTTTGAGATATTCGATTCTGTCTAAAATAATCCGTCTTGGATATCCATTTTTTGTAAGGCAATTTTCGATTCGGCGAAGTTCTTGGGGTAAACTGAATTCGTCACAAATGTTTATTGCTCTCATAGTGAAGGAGTCAATAACAGCTATTTTTTGACAACGGTGGTGACAAAATTTCTGTTCCCTTTCGTTTACGGAATACTGCGTATACGTCATCCACCATTCGTACCCAAAATTTTAAATGGGGAATCCTAGGAGTAACTTGTTGTTCCATATTTTGCAGAAATATTTCCGCTAGAATTGGCGAAAGGGGATTTCCCATAGGTGTTCCTTTAGTTTGTTTAAAAAATCTTCCTCTCCATGTGATGAAATTTTTAGTAACTAGATTCAGTAAGTTTAAGATGTCTGGTAAAGTTAGTTCTGGAAGCTAAGATTTCCAGTTTCCAGTGTTTTGAAGGCGGCTCATGACGATTTGTAGAGTTTCTTGAGTGCGGACATTCGTGATCAATGATGTAACGTCAAAAGAAGCCATTGTCTCCATTTGTTCGAGCTTAATTTCTTTTATTCTCTTGACAAAATCGTACGAGTTTTTTAGGGTGTATTTGTTGTGATAATTAACACTTTTTTGTAGAAAGATTTAATAAATAGTTAAAGCAAAGAAAACTGGCGACAACTCATTTTATAATTGGCAGGAAATTATTGAGCTAACTAAAATAACGCTTTTCCCTAGCAAATGAATTTATTTTCTTTCACGAAAAAAGCA
>JAQFXM010005858.1:0-14205 GCA_034693345.1 Entomobrya multifasciata | reverse complement strand
CTATATGACGCACGTACATATTGGAAGATGCTGTATAATTAAGCTATGTCATGTATTTAAGAACTAAATATAAAGTTATCATTAACGCCAGGGCAAAAATTTGTACTTGTATGTATGTATGTCTACAAATGTAAAAATGCGATTGGAACAGCGTAATAAGGAGACCTTATTAGACCATAACTTAATATTTATATCGTCTGGTGAAGTACTCTCTGAATTTAATGGTGCAAGATAGCATAACATAGAGAAAGAATTTTTTAATTTTTCCTGTTCTAGTTTTTGACAATGTTGATTAAATGAGATGAGTTCTTATATCTGCCTCTTCTGTGTATGTACATATTGTCCCAGCAAAAAGTTCTCACTTGTTGGATTGTGAATAATGTTGACTTCAATTGCATGGAAGATAATGTTATCAGGTCCATCGACAGCTTTTCTGCTATCAAATTTGTTGGATTCAGCTTCAATGTTTTTGTTTATTTCATACGGTCTATTTTTTAAATCGGTTTAGATTTTTATTGATAGTTGCTGTAAGTTTCTTCTCTTTATTTAAAGAAACCGATGTTATACTTCCTCTGCTCATTTTTCTGCGACATAAGCAGCAAATAGATTGAATAAGTAAAATTTATAATATTTTAGTTGTTTGGGTTACTGTTATAATTATTAATGCTGAATTTTACCTTTACATAATTTTTTGAAAACCGTTTTTGTGATGAGCAGTTAAGAAATTTCAACATATTTTCAATAAGGAGCTCCCCCATAAAACGCATTAAAACAATGGAAAGTAATGCAAAAAACAGGAAACAAAGAATAAAACAAAAAATGTTGATAATTATGTCGTCGTTTTGTTCGAGTATCTCTACTGATAAAAATTTGTTAATATCCATGACATGGTTGGAAAACCGAACAGACGAAGAAATAAAGTTGTTTCAATGACGCTTTCCAAAATACTAAAGACTTATTGAGTAAAATAGGTATTTCTAATTTGATACCTTCTGCTTATAAGAAATGTTAATTTTAAGGCTAGGTGAGCTTACTTTGTCAGGAATTATAATATGTATTTTGCTGGTAAAAAAGGAATTTTTTGTTTATCCAAATATTTGCTACAAATTGTTTTCGAAAAACTAGTTTACCAGGTAAATCAAGTTAAAAAAGGAAACAGAAATACCTGACCGAGTAGTTTCGTTTAGTGACACAGTGCCTTTATAAATATTATGCACTAGCGTGGGAAGAGAAACCTGCCAATAATCGGTGCAATGGGTCATTTAACTTCGGTTTAATGAATGTGGATATTTGAAGTAAATCTTTTTTTGCGAAAACAAAAATCTTCAGAATATTCATGTTATCATATTACATAGTAAACCAAAACGTAATTAAATTATGCTGATTTATCACATTTTTAGGAAATTCCATAAACAAAAATACCATATAAATCAGGTAGTTGACTAGGTAAAAGTTGAATTTAAAATAATATTTGCAAAGTAATGTATTTTCGGCTTGTAAGTTATGCAAGTTAGGTGTTTTTTCTGTAAAAACAATAAAACAGTATATTATGTATAAAAACAGAGTTTAGTGAAATATCGTGTTAACAATCAAGAAATGTGTGTGACAGAACCAATTTATCCGACAATAAATGTGTGATCTGTAATTGATATGGATTTAGAAATAGCTGCCCGAAGCTCAGAAACCGTCAGGAAATTTTTGTAAACTTTGGCATTTGGAAATATTTTTACCCATATAACACATATTATCAATGAAACTACAATTCAATAAAACAAATGATTCTTGTGTACTATTTGTTAATTCGTACAAAAGTTCAGAAGTATAATCAAATATGTCCAAAGATATACTCTTTTAATTAATACGTCTTCTTCGCAGTTTTATAATATTCTTTGGTGAAGATGTAATGAACGGCTTTAAGTTTTGCAGATTATTCATTTGAGTTTCCGTGTGCAAATTAAAATCACGTAGAACTTGTGACGCAAGCACTTTGATTAGCTGTGTAATTAATAGATGCCCTGAAATTTAAAAGA
Organism: Entomobrya multifasciata; assembly: GCA_034693345.1. NCBI lineage: Eukaryota > Metazoa > Arthropoda > Collembola > Entomobryomorpha > Entomobryidae > Entomobrya > Entomobrya multifasciata. The sequence continues at coordinate 12,175 of JAQFXM010005858.1, read as the reverse complement.
GTACGTACACATATAAAAGAAAATATGTCAAAATAAATTTCAAATGAATTTGTTTTAATAGCATGCACTCACAAATGCAGTTGGATGGACCCAAAGAACAAGACATATACTCATAAACATCTCGATTAGGTAATTCTTCTGGTAAAAATCTATCCGGATTAAATGTCTCTGGATTTGGGTAATTGTCAGGATTTCTATGAAGTAACTTATGACATGTCACTACTTTTGTGCCTGCAGGTATTGTTATATTTTTGTCTATAAAAATTTAAGAAATGCGAAATTTCAATGATAATTATACGATACAATATGATTTGTATTCAGTATAACTGTGTTTGAATTTTTTACCTAATTGTACTGTCGTGTTTACGTTTCTGCTAAACAATGGAAATGTAGGATACATCCGCAAACATTCTTGAATGCATCTGTCCAGTAACTCCAATTTATATAAGCTGTCATTGATAATTCCATATTTATTACTAGAATTGTCATCAGTTAGTGTGAAAATAGCATCGATTTCTTGCTGGCACTTCTCCTAGACAAAAAGTGCATTGGTTATTTAATACAATTAGCAATTCACACATATGCATATACATGTATTATGGTAAACATATTTACCTGGTAACGTTTTTGATCTGCTAAATGAAACATAAGTTTGTTCAAAATCCAACTGACAGTTCCATGTCCCTGTAAATCAGTTAACAGACAAAAATTGTCTTTATTCAGCAATTTAGCTTTACCATAAAATTCATAGCATAACAGAACTTACCCAAGCCATAAAAGCTGTTACTTCTGTCGTGATCTCTTCGTTGGAAAGACCAGCATTTGACAGAACTTCAATAAGAGGCTTTTTTGACATATCAATAATTTTACCCGATTTGCTGTCTGTACTTTCTGGTTTATTGCTATATTCACTAATCTGGTAAATTTTTGTAGTCATATTAGACATAGTTTATTTTAGATATTTCATGTGTTTATTTTTTTGCATGTACCTTATTGAATGTTTTGAAAATCTGTCTAAATGTTCTCTTCATGTACCAGTTTACAGGATGTAGAGCCCACAAAAATGTAGGTAGGATAAAATGGTGATTGAAACAAAATTCTGCTAGGTGCTTTACTCGTTCGAAAAGTTTCAGAAGCTGGATTTTATCTTTGGCAGCGATGTTCTTCTCACTTCCAAATGATATATCTTTTACAAGAAAATATTATTTTTCTTTAATGATCATCAGCATTTTTTGTAGTTTTTTTAATGATATTCTAACGGACTATTAATTATTTACCCAATAGCATATCGAAAGTGCATTTGCTAATTGTTTGGTCCAATATTTCAGTACACTTTATGCTTTGTACTGTATTATTTTCTACCTCTTCAAAAGTTGACGTGAAAATTTCTGCATGTTTCTTAAATACGTTCAAGTGATTTTGTAGGTTTTTCTTGTTGAAAGCTTGCACTAGTGCCTCTCTCTGTGCTATAAAAGTTAGAATAAAAATATTAGAAGCTTGGATCATGGATTTTGGTTAATTATTTTTAATAAACGCTACCTGGTGTTGTAGTCGAACCATCGGTTCTTAACCTGGGCATGATTTTATGGTACCATGATGGCTTATGTAAGTGAACAGGTTCCATAAATATGTCTAGTTTCTGTTCAACATTAGGAATGCCCAATTAGATTTGTTCACCTTTACAAATATTTAATTTGACTTGAAAATATACCTTCAGCATTACTGGGTCGTTTATGCAAACAATCTTAATTAAACCAAGTATGTTTAATTTAAAAGCCAGTCCAAATCTTTTCACAATTTCTTCTATGGTTATTGTTATATCTGTATTAATATTTTTTTTACAAATTATAAATATTTCATTCTATGCTGTAAATGAAAACTTTATTTGCAAAGGGGATTTATACCTGCACGCGTCTTAATGAAAATCTGAATGAAACTTGTAAAAGGAACTGTTTTTATTAAAGACGATTTCACTTCACTTTCATCTGTATCAGTACTTTCACTTTGTTTTGCAGTAAACATTATGAGACCCACTAAAATCATTAAAAACGGTGCCGAAATCAATGACACTAAAAGAGTTGTCAACAATACTGTTATGTTAAACTGAAAATTTTGCACAAACACTGGATCATCATTCCCAACAATTTTCAGCAGAGAATTTTGTGTCAAATTTTGGGTCACATTTATAACCGTTTCCATTTTACTGTTAAAATGACAGACAAGGAATGCCAATAGTAATTAAATGAAAATGATTTTGAAAATGTAGCAGTTTTTCCACAACTCTGAAATAAACTGATCAAGTTTGCTTCTCAAGTTTACACTAACGTATTTTTCATGGAACAAATTTGACTACATGCATAATGGTTATGCATTTCATATATTTTCTTTCAATTTTTAAAATAACCCTATTTTTACACTGGATGGATTTAAATTGACAAGGTGAAGATAAGAGTGAGATGATGTTACGTACAATATACAAAATCTTCATAATTCTCAGCTCGTTATAAAGTGCTAGGTTTCTCAAACACGGTTATGTAGCCCAATTATGTCTTAGTTCTCATAATACATTTTACGAGACACAAAAATGCTTGGCTTACATAATTTTCCTTTGTTGCTATAGTTTACCACAGTGAAAACCTATTTGGTTTGGAACGTTGGTGTCAGACACCATTCATTTGTAATTGCATTTTATTGCTAATCAAAGCTACAAAAAATGGTTCGTTATGAAACTGGATGCCACAGTTTAATAAATACATGTAATTAACGCAGTTTATTTGGTTTTTTAGACTATATTAATTAACTTTGTATTACGCAAGAATTTATTTCGTTTAATGAAGTTTGTTATCTCGATAAAATTGGTTCTGGATTTTTTTCCAAGTTTCTGACGATCATCAAATAATGACTTTAGTGTTAAATACACGTATACATTGGTATGAAGAGATATATTTGGTGGGATACTATTTAATTGACAAGTTCAATATTCATGAATATACAGAAATTCTATCATGATTTTTTACACCTAGCACCTATAATTATCTATCAGATAAGATTGTGAGGTATGTGTGCATGTATACATGTAGACATTGGTTTCCTTATATAAATTGGTGAATGCATTAAATTTTTTGATATAGTTAAAACATACAATCGAGTAAACTATGGTTTATATTTGCTCGGTCTAGACATTTCTGTTGATGACGTAGTGAAGAATCGGGTTTTTTCCTTTTAAGTTGTACATAACTATGAAAATAGCAGGTTAATTTTTCTCTCGTTAGATAAGTCAGATTTCATCATCAATTCAATCAGTAATTAAAAAACCGCGTCATCGTAATTCGATATCCCCTCGTTCGTCCCCATATCCCTGAGAACTTTGTACATAGTATGCTTTAATTATTGAAGTACTACTTCAAAAGAGTAGTCAATCAGTAGGAAAATCATGCGGACCGAAAGTTTGCTTGTTCGCTTTTTCATGCATTTCATATCCATTTCGCATTTCTTACAATAAATATTACACAAAAATTGGGTTAGTAAGTCCATTAAACATAAAGCGATAGAAAATATTTTGCTAAAAATATTTTAAAAGAACTGTTGGCCTACACGTGAAATTATATTATTTCTCTATATAAATTATCTTATATCTGACCTTTCATAATATCTGGAAAAACTTTTCTCAGTTTATTTAAAAAATTGTAAGGACTTCTGTTTCTGGTGGAATATATTTAAAGTTTTAATGTTCATTGTTGGTTTCCAATGAACTCTTTAAAATAACGTCTGCACATTAGACCTAATTTTAAAAGCCTATATCAAGCATAGTGCATGGAACCATTAAATTATATAATTATGATAAACAACCAAACACTGAAAACTAAAAATATGATGCGTTTGTACTTATATACATGTCAATTATTTAAAAATGTATTCGCCCTTTAAAATCGGATTTTATGGTAAATAAATAAATTATGATTTGCCGCAATACGCGATGAAACTTAAATTGGCTTATAAAAGACTAATTTGCAGCGGGATAAAAACATGGCACAAGATTAGCAGAGGAAAAAGTACACAACACAAAGCATCACTTACAATTAAAAAGTTCAAAGCAAATGTTACTAACTTAAAATGTTGACCGTCTTGTAATCCAAAACATTCTCAAACGCACAACTGCACGAGTTTAACTATTTTACATTAACATATTGACAGGATTATATTGACATTTAGTTTAAAACGTGAAGCCCTTGAAATTTGGCAGAAATGGTGAATTTATATAATATAATTTTTATAAATAAACAAAATAAGGTTTCATTGTTTGGAATAAAATTTGGTAAAAAAATACTTCTAATTTTATTGTGATTTGCTTGTTTTTTTGTCCTAAGAAAATGTCGTTTTCCTCATTTAAGCACACAAACAGTTTAAATAATTCATATGAATCGGAATCGGTTACGATGACAATTTTTAAGTTTAATGTATATTACCAGCTTTTTCGACAGATGTTAAAACAAATAACTCATCAATGTTTTGAACAAAACAAAATTGCTGAAACGTGCCGATTTGACATCTCATTGGAAAACCAAGCTTTTGCATATTAAAAAAGGAACGAACACTAAAAAATTGTTAAACTGATCATTATTCATACAGATTTTTTTTGTGCAGGTGTAAAACATACATTAATGCTTCTAAAAGAGCCTTCATGTCGCTATCATAAAATTTCGGTAAAAATGACAAAATTTATTGATAATAAAACTCAATAATAACCACAAAACAGATATTTTGTTTAGCTAAATTAATTTTAATTATAATTTGCAATGAAGTTTCCAAAGTACAACAATAACCCGTAAAAATTCTACACATGTACTTCAATTTGGTATATGAATTTATATAAAACAAAGTGTACTGACATTCAGATTCAGGCAATATCAGTTTAGTTCGCAAGCAACATCCGTTCTCTCCACAATTCAAAACCATTCCAACGATCATCATGATCGTCAAATCACCGTTCTATTTTTATTTCGGCTCTTATAGCTTACTTGTCTCTTTTTTAATTCTAGTCACACCGGAATTTTCTTCTGCAGAGTACAATGGTAATCGTTGCTATAATTTCTAAAATCTTACCTTCTAATTTGAATTTTATTAACATGTCAAATTATTTAAACCCTTTTACTACAGCTGAACAAAACGTGGTAAAAATTGCTGTTAAATCTCAGGCCACAGGAAAAGAATATAATTTAAAGCTTACGAAAGCAGGTAAGTGCATTTATGAAATATAATTTGAGAATTGTATTGAATATGTAATTACTGAACAGTTTCTTTCATTCATATTCTTAAAGTTCCACTTCACCTTAAAATAATGTGTTCACTTGACATGTTGTTGTATTTTTAAGATGAATCAGCTCTACTACATCCCGATATCAAGGTCATTAGCATAGCATCCGCTAATAAACCAAACGAAAAAGAAGAAAACCTTTGGATCTCATCCAGAAACACCGAAGAACAAGTGAAGAGAGAAGAACAAAGCTTGTACATTGACAATGAAAACTTGGCAGCAGTTCGTTTGGCATATGATAGCGAGAAAGGTGAACATTATCCGGTGGTATGTAAAACATACATAAATATATACATATAAACACACCATTATAAAATCCGATCTAAAATCAAACTGACTGAGATTTTTTTATTACTCTATTTTTGTAGAGTGGCCTTGTGAACGGAAAACGTCTAGTTAAAAAGTCTGAATCCGACAAAATAGCAAATGTAATCGAAGATGGATCCACGTCCAAAACTAATCAATCCGATTACAGTACGAAATCAAAAACGTTAATAAAACGTTCTAAATTTTCACGTTAACCATATTACTAATATCACAAATTAACTTTTTTGATATTTTTAGTTGATATTGGTCGAAAAATCACCCCCTCAAAATCCCGAAACAACGACATCCCCGCCATAGTCGAAGTAGTTCTCGTCTGCGACAAAGAATTCGGCGACAAATTCAACCACAACCGTCAGTCTATTCTAGACTACTGGACCGTTTACTTCTGGGACGTAAACATGCGCTACAGAACCCTCCCATCCTCCAAAATCTCCTTTCGAATCAACTCCATCATCATAATTTCCTCCCTCTCAGGCCAACCCTTCATTGAACAAAGTCGTGCATCCGATGGCCGTGCCGAATTTGGTCGAATATTAGAACGTTTCTCAAGCTGGATCTACTCAAAACGAGACTTTCTTCCCAAATTCGATATGGCAATTGCCGTAACAAACACTCAACTAGAATGGGGTGGTGGTTTGGCCTACTATAGAGCAGCATGTTGGACGAACAACAATGCTGAAAAATTCTACGGCACTTTAGTTTGGAATGATGGAGGAGATTGGGGTAGCTTAACGGTTGGTGCACACGAAATTGGACATAGTGTGGGGGCGCCACATGATGATGACCCAGGTTTTCCTGGGGGCAGTTGTCCCTCAAGAGGTTATATAATGAGTGGGGGCAATGATGAATTGAAATGGTTCTTTAGTCCATGTAGCGATCGAACGATTGGGGAATTCGTGGGTTCGAATGAGGGAAGTTGTTTAAAACGTTTAGACGAAACAAATTCAGCACCTGCTATTGATCCTAGTTATTCGGGGGTTGAAGCGCCATCTATGCAGGAACAGTGTAGAAGAAGGTTAAATAATAATAATGCTTTTACGAGGGAAGAAGATGAGGATAATTGTAAGGTTATGAAATGCTGGGTTGCTCAACCGGATGGGGGATGGTTGATTTGGAGTTTACCACCGGTTGATAATACACCTTGTTTGGGGGGAGGTAGATGCTTTAGGGGAAGATGCAGGGGGAGGGGAAAAGTGTTGAAGAATGTGGGAAGTGGGAATTGTGGGAGTACGGGGGATAGTTTTAATTATATGACGCCTTTGGGGATGGGCGAGTGTTTGGGGAGGGGGGCGAGTCCGTTGGAAATGTTTGTTGTGGAGGAGAGTGTGGGAAATGGGAAATATTTGTTGACGCCGTGGAATTCGAGGGATGGGAGGGAGAATGGGGATAAGTGTTTGTATACGGGGGGTGGTGAGGGGGATGGGGTGTGGACGGATAGATGTGATACGGATAATAGTTGGCAGGGATGGGATTTAAATGGGGTGAGGGGGGGAAGGACGGGGGAGTTTTTGTTGAGGCATAGGGTTACGGGGAGATGTGCTAAGCAGGTGGGGGCTTGGGTTAGGAGTTATGGGTGTAATGAGGGGGATAGTGGGATGAGATGGACGTTTGTGTGAAAAATATATAATAAATATGTGTAATAAATGTAAAAATAGAGGATTTGGAAATTTGAAATAAATTTGTTGATTTATTTGGATTGCATGTGAAACTTCACACTAGTGGCATTTTAAATTGGTTTGGTAAAACCACTTCGAAACGGTTAGTATATTGCATGTAAAATGCTAAAAAATAGTAAAAAAAATATTGGGGAGCTTAAAATACCATAATACATTCGTGCGTCAAATCCACGAGCTTCATGTTAAATATATTTGTTTCAATTAGTAATAATATGCATCTGAATTTGTTGCTGGATAATATTAAGATCACTTTTTAAAATTGTACACGCGTCATGTCTTGAGAATAGTGTACATTAAGAATAGTGTAACATAAATATTTTACTACACTCTGTTCCAAAAGTTTTGCAAACAATGAAAAATTGCCTTAATTTTGATATGCACCAAAATCTTGAAATATGGTTTTCGGATTATGAATGATAAATTTTTGCTCATTTAAAAATAAGTAGAAAGTAATAAAAAATGTATGGAAATATGTGATATGTGAAACATTGTGGTAAAAGGTACACACATAAAAAATATTGCGTGCTTATCCCTGTAGTACAGTTTTTGTTGTTTTTACACGCAAACTCGAAATGTAGAACACATTGTACTGCTAAACATTTTTTAGCAACCTGGCAGCAATCTCAAAATTTTGAGTTTTTTATTTCTTTTTTACGACATTAGCTACTAACCGTGTCATTTTAACTAGCAAACGTGCACAAATGAACACAAAATGTGAAAACTACGTAATCAAATTCTCTCAAGATTATTGTATAAAATTAAACGACACGGGAGGCCAAGGTGCACAATTAGTGCATTTTATTTTATTTCTAACGCAAATTAACGTTGAAATTCTTCTTACTTATCCGATCAAACAATAGTCTGCAATCAAGTTGGCTAAGCTTATTTACATAAAATCATAAAAAAGCATCAAATATGTATTGATCAAAAATGTACACCTATTTTCACATTGGTGTTTTTGATGATGATATCATTACATATGCTTACGTATATATTACGTATGCTTGGGTTTTTTCTAAATGTTAGATTATAATACGGCTGATCGATTGGTTCTCATGTGAGTAGAATATATTGTTGACGATTCTCTAATTCTGTTATCTCAATAATTTTGTTTTAACCAGTTAAATTACTCATTTACTATTGATATCGATTCATGAAAACAATGTAACATTTTTAACAATGCAATGACGTCTTTTTTCTGCACAAAATAAATGTTCCCAAAATAATCCCATGTTTAAATAATTATTTATGGAATGCTAGTGAGTTTACCATTACTGCAAAAAATCACACACTGAATCCGTAAAAATCAATTAAATCGAAAAATGAGGTTTAGAAAGATATTACCGATATTTAATAGAATGCCAATATAATCAAGACCGTCACAATCATTTTATCGTTAATCCATTAAAAATGCTACAGTAATAGTATGTTTTTCACCAACTGTGCAAAATTTCCAAGATAATCTCGAATAAATGTACGAAGTTTTGTAAAGGTTATTGGAAATAGTGTGAAAATAATACTTTTTCTTTTGCTTACGTAAATTGAATTTATAATGAAATAACTCGTGTGCAATCGACGTTAAACTAAATTAACAAGGTCCGTGCTGAATAGGTTTTCCTTGAATTTAGAAAATCATGTTTAACGTTGGCATTTAAGAGTGGAATTTAAATTTCGTTTCCAAAAACATTCTTAACATTCCGGTTATGGTTTTTTACTGTGGAATGTACCCACTTTTGAGTTATAAATCTTCTTTACAGACGTTCAAATCTAAAACAATATTACCGGTTTCTATATATTATATCCTCAAGGAAGTTTATGGTATAATCTTTAAAAAATTCCATCATAAAGTATTTTAACCAACAAAATGGTCTTTTTAAATTGAGAATATTATTTCAATTGGCTATTAACAAAATTTACTTTAGAAAATCGATATGGCGTATAACACGAGGGCAAAACTTCATGTTGTGGATTTTTGAGATAAATCAAATAGTATTTGCAAAGTAATGTTGATATGAAATGATAAATGTAGTACGACAGTATAAAAAATCTTCAATATTAGACATAATGTAGTTTACCAGCTACCTAGAATCATCAATTTGGTTTCTTTATTTTATTACAAATAACCATGGAAATTATAACTACTAATAACTTGTCCATATTTTTAAGTCCTGCGCATGCAATTAATTGTGAGGGCGGTGGTGTAATAATCTCGCAATTTACCGGTAGCATAACTGATTTTTTTGCATTAGTATTTCTAATTTTATTGGTTATTAGTTTGAGTACCAAAAACTGTACCAAATATGGACACAAACATAAATCCACTATTCAAGTGATATCATTGGTTGAGCTTGTAAAGAGCTTATGGAACCATAAATTTGGTAAGAAATATTACAAACACTATATAAAGAAACAGATCAATTAAATATTCTAACATAAAATGTACTCAATAATAATAATTTTTTATCATTTTAGCTGTTTTACCATCGCTTGGATATTTATTTAAAAAATATGATGGAGCGTTAAAATTCACGATAGGCAATTTCAAAGTTGTGTTAGTTGCTAAACCATCGATAATACAGGTTACATGCTTTTGCGTTTTTATTTTAAAATTAAATATATTTTCACCAAAAATTGGAAGATGTTAAATTTTGATCGTTTAAATTTTTAATTTTTCAGAAACTTTACCTTTCACCGAATCCTGGTCACTTGCACAAGCCAGTAGAATTAGACAAAATTGTTACCAAGTCGTTGAAGGGTAATTTGGGAACCTTTAGAGGTAAGCTTTTAATGTAATTAAGCATTGCCATATTTTTACATGACCTTGCCATTGATCTTATAATATTAACAGCCGACGTATGGAAAGCGCACAGGTCGGTTTTGGCCAGAGCTTTTACGTTCAATAGCCTTCAAGAACAAATTAAAATATTTGATCATTATTCAAAAAAGCTAGTCATTGCGCTAGACGAATCTTTGGAACTTCAACAAGAATCCGAAATATATCAAAAGTTTTCAAATCAGACCTGTGAACACACTATTGTGTCTCATATTCTCTACATTATTTTGCGTGAGAACAATATTTTAAATCGACATTTAACTTTACATCAAATACCTTTTTAGTTTCCTAACACCTAATCATTTTTAATGCACAGATATTGGAAGTGGAATGAGCATTGTTGAAAATCATGTTGAGACCGCACGTTTCGTTAACCTCTTTGAGAAGTATTGGTGTATTATTATTTAATTATGTCGAATTTTCAACTGAATAACTATTATTTAATAATAAACCACAAACATCCCCATTTGTAAATTTTTACTTTAAAAACTAGATTTAAACAACTTGTAGTATACCGAGTAGAACGACCGTGGCTTGTATTGGATTCACTGTGGTTTTTCCATCCAAAAAGCTGGAAATTGGATCGAACAATGATAAAACTTAAATCGATGTTTCCTAAGGTATTTAAAATACTACACAAATGGATTTGCATAAACAAACTCAACAAAAACATTTAATTTCATTGTATATTATTAGGTCGTTAAAGCGGCGCAAATGGAATTTATTAGTGATCACAACTATGATGAAGACATGACAGGAAAGTCTCTTATTGATTTAATGGTAAAAGCACGCTTCACAGATGACGACATATTTAAAGAATTCTTTTTCTTTGTTGTGGTGGTAAGATATTTAAATTTTCCTCAAACAAAAAAACGTAAGAAATAGAAATAATATATGACATAAAATGCTTAAAGAATAATGAATCCATATCGGGTACAACTAAATTCCTTTTATTTTACTTGGCTTTACACCCAGAGCTGCAGGTGAGATTTTGACTTTATAAACTATTACGACTTGTATTTACTTTTTATCTTGAAAAAATAAAAAACATCTTTTAAAAATAATTATACAAGGAAAAATGCCGACAGGAAGTTTGTCAATTGTTTGAAAAACTACATGAAAGAGGATATTCAGAAATAAGTATCGACTTGTTAAACGAGTTGCAATATCTGGAAAAATGTGTTATGGAAACTATACGATTGCATCCAACATTAACATTTCTGGCACGGATGTTGGAAAGTCCTTTAAATTTAGGTATTTTTACAAGTAACAATTTATTTGTTAATGAACAAGATTTTATAACCTCTAACTAATCTTTGCCTAGACGAACACACAACAATAGATCCAGGAACCCGTGTTTTCACCTCTGCTTACCATCTTCACCGAGATCCGAATTATTACCCGCAGCCAGAAAAATTTGACCCGGAAAGGTTTTCACTCGAAAGTGTAAAGAAAAGAGGAAAATGTGAATACATGGGATTTTCGGAAGGACCAAGGAATTGCATTGGTATTATATTAAAATACAGAAGGATGTTTATGTATTCGTTTGAACCTTTAATACCTTCAAACACATTTATATTTTAGGCAAAAAATCTGCAATGTTGGAAATCAAGGTGCTGATTTCGTATATACTTTACAACTTTGAGGTATATACGCCCATTACTCAGGAAATATTCGAAACTGACGTGGAGCCTATAATCAAGTTACGGAGACGTTCATGATTTTCATTGAATCTGGCTGTTGTCACTATATATATATATTGTGATTGTAAGACTTAATTATACCATAAATTTGTTTTAGCCAAGATAGTGTACTTTGGCACCATTTGACATACCATTTTTGCTTAATATAATTTGTTTTAAAGAAATAGTGAATACGTTTTTTAAACGGACCAAATACTGTTTACATTGTCACTTAAATGAAATTTAACTGCAAGGAAAAAATGTGATGATTGATTGATTGATTGAACTTTATTAACGTGTTAATGATTGGTCAGTTATAAATCACAAAATGATAAATAATTGT